>JACXGI010001164.1:84895-101460 GCA_016801175.1 Esox masquinongy
AGTAGGTATGGTGTTCTTTGGATGCAACTCAGCATTCTTTCTCCTCCAAACACGACGAGTTGAGTTTTTACCAAAAAGTTCTATTTTGGTTTCATCTGACCATATGACATTCTCCCAATCCTCTTCTGGATCATCCAAATGCTCTCTAGCAAACCTCAGACAGGCCTGGACATGTACTGGCTTAAGCAGGGGGACACGTAGTGTGTTACTGATGGTAGCCTTTGATACTTAGGTCCCAGCTCTCTGCAGGTCATTCACTAGGTCCCCCTGTGTGGTTCTGGGATTTTTGCTCACCGTTCTTGTGATCATTTTGACCCCATGGGGTGAGATCTTGCGTGGAGCCCCGGTTCGAGGGAGATTATCAGTGGTCTTGTATGCCTTCCATTTTACTATAATTGCTCCCACAGTTGATTTCTTCACACCAAGCTGCATACCAATTGCAGATTCAGTCTTCCCAGCCTGGTGCAGGTCTACAATTTTGTTTCTGGTGTCCTTTGACAGCTCTTTGGCCTTGGCCATAGTGGAGTTTGGAGTGTGACTGTTTGAGGTTGTGGACAGGTGTCTTTTATACTGATAACAAGTTCAAACAGGTGCCATTAATACAGGTAACAAGTGGAGGACAGAGGAGCCTCTTAAAGAAGAAGTTACAGGTCTGTGAGAGCCAGAAATCTTGCTTGTTTGTAGGTAACCAAATACTTATTTTACCGATAAAATCATTAAAAATCCTACAATGTGATTCTCTGGATTTTTTTTCTCATTTTGTCTCTCATAGTTGAAGTGTACCTATGATGAAAATGACAGGCCTCTCTCATCTTTTTAAGTGGGAGAACTTGCACAATTGGTGGCTGACTAAATACTTTTTTGCCCCACTGTAAGTGATAAAATAAATGAACAATAATGAGATAAGAACAACAGAACACAGTATCAGAATGATTAATCATACCATGTAGAGTACAAATGTATGGCAACTGAGAATGTATTTAAAGATATTTATCTGAGCAGTAAGTGTTTATAAACACAAAGAATGTGAACAAAACATTTTTTTTTTTTTTTTAAAACAAGTAAGTATTTTGTGTGGCCTCCCAATTCACTTTGCTAAACTGTTGTATTTTTTTTTTCCAAGTAGTCCTGTGGTACTGTAAACTTTCCTAAACATTTTCCTTCAGGATTTTTACACAGCTCTTCTTTTTACTTTGGCTGCTTGTTGTTCTTCTCCTGTCCAATTGATCCCATACAGCTTCAATTTGTGACCAATCTAATACTTTGAGTCTTCCATTTGCATACTTCTGGTTTAATCGTCTTTTGCAGAGTTATGAGGCCATTAATGTGCTGAAAGTTAATGTTTTTGCCAATCATTCAAAGAATGGCAATTTTGTCTAAGCTTTATTTTCACGTTCAAAGCATACTTTGGTGCCAGATGACTCTGGCAGTGGCTTTTCAAGCACTTCACTCTGAGCTGAACAACAGAAGACCCTATGCTTAGGTACATCCCTGTCTGAATGACAGTAGGCGAATGAACAGCGCTTGGCTGTGGTGATAATGGCATTTGATTATGTTTCCAGCTTTTGCCATAGTTTTAGGTTTCTGTTTTATACGGATGGGAACAAGTCCCTTGTGATGCACCAGGTACAGCAGGGCCTTCATGACCAGTGAGACCGTTACCTTTATTTTCTTGGGTGCCAGGGTGATGGGGGTTTCCATCTGGAATGCCATTTGGAACACCACCTTTTGTAGTGTTCACTCTTGAGTGTCCCTCATGCCAGTCTCAGAGAGCAAAATGCACCTGGTCATTTGGAGCAGCGTAAGCATTCGTGGTTGGCTCAATTGTTGTCTACCTCAAAAAAGTGTAGAATGTACTGGGCTTGTCTAGGTCTGGAGGCACTGGTGTGCACCATGCAGCTAGATTTGCCTTGTAGCCCATGACAGCATATAGTCCTCGCCGCATGTGTCTGCAAGTCAAACTGGATACTGTAAGTACATTACACTGGCTGCTAATCGTGATGTATTTTCCTTGCATGTATAAATCCTTGAATGTGTTCAAGTCTGTATTCTCAAAGCAATCTTTCTGTGTCATCTGTCCACCATCTCACTGTCCTTTGTGTGGGTGGCTTCCTGTTGTGTTGCTGCTTATACACAGGGAGGAGGAACAGAGAGATGAAGGGGGGACTTGGATTTTGTGTGCATCGAATATAAAAGTTAATGAAAGGTTTCCTGCAAACACATCTTCCAAACCCATTCCAAGTCTTCATCACACTGCTTGCTCAAGCAGGATTTTTTTTCATGATATGCGCTTGAGAGGAATGCATTCCTCTGCATACAACCAAAGGGAGTCACAGCGCACAATGTAATGAGGCAGACCTGTCGGCTGTTTCATGTGTCCAGCCCAGGCAGTGTAGAGCCAATTTGTGTCATGCTACGCTGGATCCCCGGGCATTCCGCAACCAGGATTCAAACATCTTAACCCAATCTGTGCAAACTTCTAATGTGTTGATGAGATTTGTTTTGTGAGGAACTAGTGGTCTTAATAGGCTGAATTTGTCAGCATTATTTTGTGTTTGAAGAGAGTTGCAGTAAGATTACACAAAATCAACAAAAAATAAATAAAAAAAAAAACTTTGGAGCATACTGATTTGGCGCTATTTTCCCATACAATAGCTCATCATTTGATTTTTCATCTTTGATTTCATCTTTATCAAGGGTGCCAATAACGTTGGAGAGGAGTATGTATATTCAATGAGGCTTGAGTGTTCTAGTGTTAATATATTCTTCATAGACAATTATTTTTTTTAATAATCAGTGGCGCTTTGCCAGGCATGGATGGTCACAACAGTAAAGCGCTGAACTCTGCATTGGCAAGGCAGCAGTCAGTCTGCGGCAAGCATTTTACAGGGGACTCACGTTTGTTGCGCAGTTAAACTACTTGCTGCCGCAGTTTGTTTAAAAATCGCCATGAACGCCAATTTGTGTAAGAGGGGTTCTCACTACGTAGACTTGCATGTATGTCTACCATGGCTAACAAAATATATAAAGGAGCCATGAGAGGTCCTGTTTCCTGCTCCCCATGAGATATCAGGAATAATATTGAGTCAGTGTTGGAGAGGTAGGGCTTATCTCCAGCGGGCCTCAGGGCAGTCACACTAACATCAAACACACGACAGGATTCTCTTTCAACTGGCTTGAACTGTGTATTTGTGCTTAAGTGCATGCAGGCCTGTGTAAGACAGGAGTCATGGCCACCTCACTAATCTGAATGTAACTAATAAATTACATAATATTAACAAATATTTGGTTCACAATTCATATATTAAAAAAGTGCAAAAGCAAAACAAAATGGAATGTTGAGACATCATTCCCTGTAAATTTCTTTTCTGTAGATAAAAGGGAAAGAGAAATGATGTTGAATCCCCAAAAAAGCCTCCTTTCATCTTTTTCTGGAAATGTTGCAAAGGCTTTGCACTAAATCCACATAAATATGAAATACTTGGGCAAAATACTGCCATAATCCCTTCTTTTCCTTTTTTGTCTTTGCGCCTGTTGAAACAGAACCATGCAGGGCTGTGGGGCAAAAAGTTATGCAGGTGAACAAAAACAATTTGAAGTAACAGGAAAACCATTTGCAATTAGTCATTTTATCAGAAGTTGTTCTCTTTAATTTCAGTGAACTAATAGAAATGGTAACTCAGTTGGTGATATGTGTATCTTAACAGTTTAATAACCCTCCGTTCTCCTTAATGTCTCTTTTTTCCCCCAGACACTTTGACGTGGGGCTGTACTACTGGCTCATCAGGTAAATATTACACATTACTTCATTTTAAATGTTACATATTCCTTTATCATTTTAATTAGTACAAACCTAGTGAGAAATCTAATCTTTCTCAAGATTTTATACCAGAACTTTAAAGTTTTTGTGATACCACATGATTGGAACTCAGTACTAGAAAAATACAGCAACAGCAAAATAACTGAATGTACTGACTGTGATTAATGTCACTGCCTGTTTCAAATGACCAGAATGGACATTTTATAATGGTGGCAAAGAGGTTTGGAAACAGTTACAGGAATTGAAAGTGGGTTTCCTTCAAGCCTTTTCCCTTCATTCTCTTTTCTTCCTTCAGTTCTGGCACTCAGCCCAGTTTTTGATGGACACACATTGGGTTAATTGTGGATGATTTGGGGGATTGATGGCTGGTATTTACTGTCGATAATCAAAGTCATGAAATTTGAAAATGTTAATGCCTAAGAATAAAAATGAAGGACCATTACACAAAATGTTCTTTAAGTAGTCCTTTTACTTACAAAAACAGGAAATGTGATCTAACAGTTTTTTTTTTTAATGAACACACATTTGTTAAACCGGGCAAATTCATTTTAACTTCCACGCACATTTAAGGTAAATTCATCATTCAAAATTTATCGGAGAATCGATATATCGGTCGATCCCTAGTTCAGGCATTGTCATTTTGTGTATGTGTGTGCGCGTGTGTGCGTACATGTTTGTAAAATAGGGATTGTTGGTTGTGATGTGTAAGGATCGAAGGGACTTATTGGTGAGGGTAGAGAGTAGGTTTGAGGAGGCTCAGGAGGGAAAAGGGAAAAGTATTCAGCAGATGGGATACTAATATCCATGTCACTGACCAAAAGTGCTGAATCACTGGCAAGCTTCCTTTTAACCCTTTACCCAACACGAGCACCGTTAGTTGCTCTAGTAAATTTCCTGGTAAGGGAAACACTGTTTGCATTCATAATCCCGTGACTCCCAACATACTGTAGGCTTGTGTCGATATGGATATCCAGCAAACAAAAGCTGTTTGATCCATTGCTGTGTTTGTTTGTGTCATTATTATTCCATGTCTCATGTAGTGGCATAGCAGGTGAACCGCTTTTCCGACGTATTGTTCGTTTCTTTTTGTTAATTTTTTTGTTCATCTGGAAAAATGCCCATCTCTTTGGATATGCGCATATATAAAATGGGTGCATAATGAATTTGTGTTGTTTTCTAATATTATTATTTTTTGGACAATAAGCTCTGAATGTGTTAGTTTGGGCTCTGTGCTCAGGTCTGATGAATATGTTTAATTAAAGGTTAATTACCTTGGGTTACCACACCATAATTACCTGGTCAGACACCTGCCATATCGTCCCATCTGATTCATCAGCCCAACTCTAACGGCCAGTTTACTGGACCCATATTAAGCCTAGTCCTGGATGAACAGGTTTAGATTGACAATTTTTTGGTTAAAAAATATACGTATTCTGTATTAGTGAAATTGTCCCTACAGTATGTGCAAATAGTTTTTAAGGGGAAGGCTTGATGTAGGTTTAGTGAACAAGCCTGTTACAACAGACATAAAACCAGTGAAAGAAGATAACCTGTGTGAACGCAATCATAGGGTCTGGCATTGCGTAATGCTTTTAATTACATAACTAAAACATTTTTTATATATCTTGTAATAGCACTACTGTATGTAAAAGCTATCCATGACCGTCATTATTTTTTGAATGTTATCTCCAGCTCTGAACACTGTTAGAATGTCCTGTAGCTTTTTCCTTCTCCTCCTTTCTATTCCTCACTTTATCAAAGCACCCTCAAGTGCTTTAGATTAAATATTTGCTGATTGTGATGCTCAGCTCACCAACGTCGATACCAAATCATATGCATAATGCCCACGTCCTGGCCTCGCCAAAGTGGTGCTGAAGTGGTTCTAATGCACTTTTAAATACACTTTAAGTGTCAGGCGCATCTCTGTGTTCCTGGTCCTAAGTGAGTAGGTGTTAAAGGTCCTGTTCTTCAGCATGACTCATTAGCAACTCACTATCACCGGCTCGGCTCGCTTAAGGCATGCAAATGGCTCTTTTTTTGCTCTCCCGAGTAGGCACCCTGTTTTATTGTCGCCATCGTCTCCACTCACGCGTTACTAAAAGGCTTTATCATCTTTCTCCATAATACAATCAGGGATTCATTTTTTCAGGCAGTGTTATCATACATTTTAAGGATGTATCAATCCTATCATACATAAACTCACCTCTGACAATGAGACCGTGCAGGGAATTATATGCAAACATTTCGCTGGTAAAAAAAAGAAAAGAAAGACATAGCGGCAACCCATTCGATACTTTCCGGCAACACGCCTAAGGATGATGTGAAGTTGTGGCTCTGGCTTACGCCTCGGCCACACCAAATGCGCCATGCATATGCGTAACAACGGAAGTTCAGTAATTTCCAGTGAACAAGTGCGTAATGATGCAAAGACGTACAGCACTATGTGTATCCCTTGCAGATGCATCTCGTTTGGGGTGTTGCATGCGTTGTTTTTTTTCCTGCTCGTGGGCAAAACGTGTGCGGTAATCAAAGCGGAAACTGTCAGTTTATAAATAAGTTATGTATCTAATCTCATCCAAAAAGCATTGTCAGAACGGAATTGAGTGAATATATTTGTAAATATATTAAATAGTATTTGTAAAAATTATGGCCTACATAATTATAATTGTAATGACTAAAACGAACAAAAAGCTGCCAAATACACTGCTCTATACTCAAACTACCTATACAGCTTCTGTAGCTAGAACATACAGAGTTTGTATGTAGCTAGCAAGTTATCCTCAAGTGGCAGATATATGCTGACAAACGTGCAGTTGATAGCTTAACAAAACGTTCAGAACTTTTGTTCAGCCAACAAGTTAAAGTTACTGACCTGGTAGTAAAGGGCCAAAGTATTTTTGTAAATCACTTTCATATATGGACTAATCCTTCATTGTACACGACAATGTTGAAGTGTGTATATAGACCATCTGGAAAGTGGGCTGATGTAACATCCATTTTGGACTAGATAATTTTTATGAGACAGGTGGAATCTCAAATAGCATACTATTCATACTCTGTAGAATGCCAGACTAGTATGCCAGAAGGTTAGTATGTCCCAAACCATAGTATGCTGGAAATAGTATGCCAACATTTCCCTGATATTAAACTTGCTAGCGTGCTACATTTCAATGCACAACAACTTACGTTTTTCTTTCATAAGTGAATGATGTTGATACAATTAGGTGATGTTAACTGACATTTTCGTCAAGTGAAAAGACGAGAGAATTGTTGCAAACCCCTCCTCTTTCACTGCGCAAGGGGTTGTGGTCTATAGTAGCCTACCCCAAAAAGCATGCATGGTTGAATACTTCAAAAATCCGCCGGAAATAGTAGACCATCCGGACACTTGTCATACCATTTTCAGCCTATGGTTTGGGTCATGCAAATATTCTGGCATACTATAGTATGCATAGTAAGCGATTAGAGATTTCAGCCCATTTTGTCATGCATTAAACCTCCGCCCCGGCAAACAAAACTTATGTAACGATATATTCGCATGTGAATCCAATCCTGCCATAGATGTACTAGCTTCTGAATGTGAGAACAGAATAGAAACATACGAAACATACGTAAAACAAAAACACAAAACAATTTCATGAGAGGCCAAGGACTGGCCTCCCACCCACCGCGGGCCCGTATATACAACTGTACCACATTTTAGCCTAAACATCAAGGGACAATACTTTCAAAAGCTGGTCCGATTCAGTGTTGGAATGCCTGCATACTCAGCAGCTCTTCACATAAGAGGGTCTGATATGTGTTTCATACTGTAGACTTACAGCAGGTTGATCAAGAGCACAATGACACGAGATGGTAGAACTATGAGATCATAAACCAGCAGCAACCTTGTAGATGAGATTTAGATGGGCTACGAATAGACGCTGCCTGTTGCTGTGGTAATTTCAAGGGGGGATCTTATGGGCCATGGCCCATGACAACATGGTCTAATGGACCAACTGGAAAAAGACTGATCCTGCACTTACTGTATTTAATTTCAAGTCAAGCATGTCTTTTACATAATGCACTGCTTTTTTAAAAGGAAAATGTTTTTTAGGGTCAAATTTGAACAAATTCAAAAATTTGGATTAATCACAATTAACTACAGAAGATTAGGCAATTAATGGCAATTAATTATTTTAATCATTTGTCAGCACTACTATTTACAAATGTTAACACCAAGTGTGGCTGCAGTTCCCTGCTGTAGACCAGGGTTCAAAACCAGTCTCCGCCCCTTCACCTCCATGTCTCCACTACACCTATCTAGCACGGATCCCTACTATAAATAATAACAATATTATTTTTTCAGATTTTTTATTTTTATTTAGGCAGGATAGTCTACACAGTAACAATTACTACTGTTTTTCTGGGAGTCCTCATTTCTGCATTCAGATCTGCTTAGTTGAGTCCAGCTTAAGTATATAAAAATATTTCAAATAGTATTTGAAACCAGGTCTAAGAAGCAGCATGGTGAGATACTGCAGGACCCCAGGGAACATACACAGACACATACACATACCATACAGAGCTCTGGTAATAATAACAGGACAATTTTCCCCTGATCTGAAATAGAGGTCATTATTCAGACTGGCTATGTATAAAATGGCATTCTATTTCCTATTTAGAACATACTACGACCAGGGCTCATTTGAGACACTGTCTGACTGCTCATCTAGAAATTGAGAACATTCCAACACACTGGTAATCTACACAGGAAAGGTTGTCCCACCAAATTCAGACCAAGAGCTGACTGAAAGATGCGTTTGAAAGTATCTAATAACCTCAGGGTAATATCAGGGGATCTACAGGCTAAGTGCATGAACTTCAACATTGAACTCTCAGAAAGAGACTGTACAAACTTGGCCTATGTGGGGCATTCGAAAGGAAGAAGCCTCTGCTCTCAAAAATAATATCAAGACACAACTGATGTTTGCAAGACAACACCTGGATAAAGACCAAAACTACTGGAACAATGTGCTCTGGACCGATGAGTCAATGGTGGAATTGCTTTACCGCAATGCCAGATGCCATGTTTGGTGAAAACTAAACACTGCCTTTGAATTGAAGAACTTTATACCATCCGTTAAGCATGGAGGTGCTGGCATAATGATTTGGGGCTGCTTTGCTGGATCAGTACCTGTCCAGTTTGTTATCATTGTGTCAACTATGAATTGTATATTGTACCAGAAAATTCTTCAGGGGAATGTGAGGCCATTTGTCAAAAAGCTGAACCTGAACCGAAAATGGATCCTGCAACAGGAAAATGATCCAAAACACACAAGCAAAGCTACAACAGAATGACTAAAAAAAATGGATATTTTAATGGAATGGATAGTTATGGAATGGCCTACTCAAAGCCCAGATCTAGCAATGGAGTTGATAGATCTGAAAATAACATATCTATATGTAAAAATATTATAAAAGACAACTTTCCAGTTTAATTACTTTTTTAACATGACTGTACAGAAAGGAAATAGAAAAGGCTTGCATGAGAAACCTAAAGAATCCAACAAACTATAGGGTTTCACACTGCCTTTTCCTGCCGTTACTCAAATTGCCCCCCACAGTGCTCAGTCAGCACAAAACCTGACTTCCTGACATAGCATAACACCTGCTCCGGTTGCTGCTGCCACTTGGTGATGGCCTGTGTAAGTGAAACTCAACTGTCTAAATGTATTCCAAAGAACTCAACAGCTTAACCTATTCCATAGCAATATTCACCGCAACAAAAACAAACAATGACTCTTGGGCACAAGTTGGAAATTAGGCTATTTTATGCTACCTGTGCTGTTTTACAAGCAAACGAGCGGTGCTAAGCAGAGAGTATTATTATAATTCCTTGACCTTTGTACAGTTAATCTTTGCATTGAGGAATTCTACCAATACATTCTATGTATTTGATGTATCAGCTACTTACAAAGCAACTGTGACAGAGAAATAGTGTTTATGTCTGTGTGGTAGGTCTAATCTTTGCAAAGGAGGGCTGTTTTTATAGATCAGGTGCAATCAAAAATATTTTTTTCATCCTTGGATGAACAGGGTGAATCTGAAAGTCACTGAAAGTTATTAAAGTAAAATAAATGTCTTTGTGAATTTTGTGTTCTATTCTTAGTTTGCAATAGGAGGCCTGTGTTGGCAGACCGGGTACAGTCGACACTGTTTATTATATCCGTGGACAAACCTAGCAATCATGACAAGAAGAAAGTGATCTAACAAGAGAAAATGAAGTGACACTGAGGAGATGACAAATCCCCCCACGTGTAGTTTTTTCCTGTGGTCCTAGTGTGTGATATGTTGAGTGTCTGTGTGAAAGCTGTGGTATAATCTGTGTTGGGGATAGGAAGACTGCATTATAAGTTTGGGTGTTGGATTGAGCGCTGTGTCTCCCGTGGGGATTAGTGAGCCGCAGTGCAAGAGCGAAGCCGATTACAACGGGCAGCCTCCCAAATACACGCTGTCCTTTTAATTGTTTAAGTGACACAGAGGAGAGATTTCAACACCCCACCCTCCCACACAAACACACTTGAGAAAATAAAACCACACTTACTAGTCTGCTATTCATATAAGCAACATTTTCTGTGCTATTATAAGATCAAACCCATTCCTGAACCTCTGTCTTATTCTTTTTTTCCCATCCTCTCTTTCTTCTGTCTCTCTGGATGAGACTGTCATAGCTTTTCCGCTGTGTTTTCTACCTGTCATGAAGGTATTAGCAAAATGTACAAACAATTTTGCTAATACCTAACTAAAAAAAACACACACAAAGAAATGCTATTTAATGTATGCCCAACTAGGGCCCCTGTCCTTTCCTCTTGTTTGATTTAAATACCTCTGAATTTATACCTTAACCTAACCAATAATGCCTAAACCTAAAACCCCAATCATAACACTACGTTTTCCCTAAGCATAACCCCACCTAAACTGGAAATCACTTTTTTTCCCACATGGGAACCTGCCAAAAACCCTGTGGGGGCCAATTTTTCAGGTGTTTACAATCTATGTGGGGACTTTGGGTCCGCATATGCACACACAGACATGGATCACACACACAGTAGAAAGGAAGAGAAATCTTTTCATTCTGATTTAGAGGTTCATCATTTGCTGTAGTGGGTGTCTCTCGGCAGGGCACTTTTAATGAAACCCATTCGTCATAGTGAATTTGTCTGTGCGTCCTTGGGCTCGTTATGCACAGGTGGTGGACTTTGTGGACCAGCGGTTACAATCAGTGTCCCTCTATCTTCAGGGGAAAGAGGTGGATTTGCATTCACACTGAAATGACAGATTTGAATGTCCTGTACTTTCTGAAAGGTGATGTCCAGTAATTCACATCCACGTCCAGATCTTGGGCCGTTAATGGAGACAATTGTTAGCCCCCCGCCACTAAATTGCTTCTGGTAGCTGACTTTTTCACCCTCCCTGTCTCAGGTACATCTACATCCCATTAGGAGGTTCTCGACATGGACTGCTGTGGAAGATGCTGTCCACAGCCCTGGCATTTGGCTTTGTGTGTCTTTGGCATGGAGGACATGATTACCTGCAGCACTGGGCCATCATGAACTGGTTAGGGGTGCTGGTGGAGAATGGAATGGAGATTCTCCTCTCTTCTCCCCTCATCTATCCATTTATTGTAAGTGACCGAGGACCTTACTCACCTCACCACTTTCTGCCACCCTGTTTTAGCGAGAACACATTATATTGTGAATTAATGAATGTAGTCCGTAGATTTGCCGGACATCCTTGGTTTTAGGTTATTTATCTGTGATGAATCTCTCCTTCCACATCCCAACGTGGGTTCTTACGCTCCTGAAAGCAACGATGATGACACTTGTCGTTTCTCAAATAGAACCAAGTTATTTGCTCCCAGGGCAATGTTTTGTGCACGAGGGTTTCAAAGTGAATGAACACAAGGGTACATCAATCATTTCACCCGTAATGCACGCATACATTGCAGTCTTGTCCCTGTTGGTTATCAGTTACAATTGAACACACGTTGATGCTTGAAAGATTAATCAAAGACAACAACTACAAACTAAGTTTACTCTTTTATCCGGAGAATAACCTTCAGTGTTGAGAAACTCAACTCTGGGTTGAATTTCTAAAAAGTTCCAGCTAAGGATCATGTGCATTTCAAGCCTGTGTACACACACATCCTTACCCGGAGGAAGATGTTTTGATCAGGGGTAGCTGATAATGGTAGTTCACGTTAGGGAATTGAACACACATTGAACGCATGTGAAATGTGTGTCCATTGGCCTTCATTTGCTACAAAGTTTCAGAGACATCAGTCATATTTTTCAATTTCCGTCAATGAATGTGATCTGTGATGAGGGCAGGCTGTCCTCCATGGGCTACTGACTATACACCAGGCAGTAGTGGAACGAGATTGTGTGAATATGACGTGCAACCCTGTTTCCAAAAAAGTTGAGACGCTGCGTAAAATGCTTAACAGAATGCAATGATTTGCAAATTATTTATCCATGTATTAAATTGAAAATAGTACAAAGACAACATATCAAATGTTGAAACTGAGAAATATAACTGGTTTTGGAAAAATACATGCCCATTTTTAATTTGACGCCAGCCACATGTTTAAAAAAGTTGGGACAGGGGCATGTTTGCCACTGTGGTGCATCAGCTCATTTTTTAACAATACTCTAAAAGCATTTGGGAACTGAGGAGACCTATTGCTGTAGTTTTGAAAGTGAAATTCATTCCAATTCTTGCTTGATATAGGGTTTCAGCTGCTCAACAGTTTGGGGTCTCCTTTGTTGTATTTTTCATTTCATAATGCACCAAATGTTTTCAATGGGTGACAGGTCTGGACTGCAGGCATGCCAATTTAGCACCCGGACTCTTACTATGGAGCCATGCTGTTGTAATATGTCCAGAATGTGGTTTGGCATTGTCTTGCTTAAATAAGCAAGGCCTTCCCTGAAAAACACATCGTCTGGATGGCAGCATATGTTGCTCCAAAACCTGTATATATTGTTCAGCATTAATGGTCCCTTCACAGATGTGCAAGTCACCCATGCCATGTGCACTACTGCACTTGAGTAAAACCTTTTCAAATTTTGATTCATCAGAACACAGGACAGTTTTCCACTTTGCCTCAGTCCATCTTAAATGAGCTCAGGTCCAGAGAAGGCAGCGGCGTTTCTGGATCTTGTTTATATATGGTTTCTTTTTTGCATGGTAGAGTTTTAACTTGCATTTGTGGATGCAGCGACATACTGTGTTCACAGACAATGGTTTTCGGAAGTGTTCCAGAGCCCTGCAGTGATGCCCACTACAAAATTGTGTCTGTTTTAAATGCAGTGCAGCCTGAGGGCCCGAAGATCATGGCCATCCATAATTGGTTTTCGGTTTCCCTTGTTTACAGAGATTTCTTCGGATTCTCTGAATTTTTTATGATATTATGTACTGTGGATTATGAGATCCCCAAACTCAATTTAATGTTAAGAAACTTTATTCTTACATTATCGAACTATTTGTCTGCGCAGTCTTTCACAGAGTGGTGAACCCCCCTCCCATCTTTACTTCTGAAAGACTCATCCTCCCTGGGATGCTCTTTTTATACCCAATCATGTTACTGACCTGTTGCCAATTAACCTAATTAGTTGTGAGATGTTCCACCAGGGTTTTTTTTAGCATTACACAACTTTTCCAGTCTTTTGTTGCCCCTGTCCCAGCTTTTTTGAAATGAGTTGCTGGCATCAAATTCAAAGTGGGCTTTTTCAAGAAACAATAACCTTTCTCAGTTTCAACATTTGATGTTGTCGTTGTACTATTTTCTATTTAATAGAGGGTTTAAATGATTTGCACATCATTGCATTCTGTTTTTCTTTACATTTATTACGGCGTCCCAACTTTTTGTAAACAGGGTTGTACATTGTAAAGACATACGTTGTAATGTGTACATGTAATGCCTGTTTCATCATTACAGTGTAAGTCCAATTCACGCAGTCTTGTTCTGCTACTTCCTCAGCTTATTTTTCTGCATCTCCGTAGCAACTCAGACTAGCCTAGATGGAAGCCTGGCTTCTAATTTCTGGTATGGTATAATGCTTGGCAAGACTCTGAAATGCACCTGGTCTTTTTGTGTTGCTGGTTTGATGGTGTCTAACCCGGGGTACATATGGCCATGCATGTTTAAACACACTGTTCAGTGTTGACTGTGATTTACTACAAAGCCATAAAAACGAGCTGGGAGGACTTATCTACTCAACCAGCAGGCACGCACCCACGCACACACATGCACACACACACTTTGATGAAAATGCCTAGTCAAACATGGGTCTGTCCTCTGACACTCAATCACACTGGACAGGCAATGAACCTGTTTGTTTCTCTCTCTCCCTATCTCTCTTTGCTTCCCTGCCCATCTCTGTCTTTCTTTCTCTGACGGAAAACAATTGGATTCCCTAGAATTCCTTGCATCTTCTCTCTGCCCTCTCTGCTTGCCTTCTGTTGGATAGGTAGTTGAGAGGAAGCATGAACTTAAATGTGCTAATGAAACTTGACTAGGTCTTTTAAATTATGCAAATTATGTTTAGAAAGGTGGATTCCAAATAGTTGTGCCAGCCCTAGATAAAAGGATAAGTAGTATATTTAACTTTTTTCCCTCATAAAAGAGAACAGCAGCTGTCACATGGATGACACTTTTATTGGTTTCCACTTTATGGGGGAAATGAGAACAGAAGAACTAAGGAGAGGACACACAGTTGGGATATGACATGGGAACCCCCCAGTGCTTCTCCACTTCACTCATTCCGCCAATTTTCTACCTCTGTAATTATTGCCATCCTCCTCTGCTTCGTGTTTCCATTCCTCTTTCTGCTCGCACCATATCATCACATTTAACTTTGCACAGCACCAATTCCACATGATCGCCCCTGCACTGAGATATGAATACAACTTTATTTTATTTTTGCCGGACCGCATAAGCGGAGCCGGCCAAGAAGAGCGAATGTCTCTTACTGAGGGAGTGAGTGAGTGAGTGACTGACTTACCTTGTTAAATAGCGTACTGGTTAGAGAAGCAGACCTGCAAGCTGTAGGTCCCGTGATCAAATCTCCACAATCAAAACAAAGTATGCATTTGGATAGACAAACACTTTGCTGGCTATAACCTTCAGTATCTACATTATAGTAAGCCTAAAATAAAACTGTTTACGGTTATATTGCGACTGTTTCTGGTAGATTTTCGAAGTACGCATCCGGGCATGCTTTTTGGGTCAGTAGCTACGTTATAGTAAGCCGTCTTTTCACTTGACGAGAAAGTCAGTCATCGTCACCTATAGTTATTGCATCAATGTCATTCCCGAATGAAAGAAAAACAAATGTTTTTGTGCCATGAAATTAAATAGCTTTGGCAGGGAAAAGTTCATATTCAGTCTCGCTAGCAATTGCTCAATTCTTATGGCTATTCCAAGTAGTAAGTTAGTAGATACTAGTAAGCCTATTACTGGCTAATAAGCTGTTAAAACGGCCATACAGTTCATAGACGCAATTTGTGGTGGAGGTGAACCTAATAAGAAATGTTAGTCAGTTTAACACAATGCTTAATGGTGTCTAGCCACTTGCCAAACAAGCAGCGCCGTGGCATGGTGGTTGAAGGCAGTGCCTCTTACGTGGGAGACCCGAGTTCGAATCCATTGAGGGCAACAATGTTTATTAATTTTAATTGCGGGCCGGCTGAACTAGGCTTGCCTGGTTCCTTTTCTGGGTTTTTTTCTGTTTTTTTTTTAAGTAGCCTTCACCCCTCTGCCTCCCCTCCTCATCTGAACACCCCTCTGCCCCCCCCCACCCCCCGAGTGTATCTTTTTGTGCTTTAGTGTATGTCAAAGATATGACGATTGAGGAGTAGGGAGGCTTGTGCTGATTTTCCCTGTTCTCCAGTTCTCCCTGTTCCTCTGCCCTGTCTCTCCCTCTATCTGCCCTGTTCCTTTTTCTCTCCTTAGAATGTTATTTGTTTAGCTAGCCCCCTTCTGTCACTAGAAAAGAAGAAAATCATTACAGATAGTCCAGAAAAATGAACCGTTAACAGTTCCATTCCCCTGCTCAGCATGTGTGAATTAGACGTTATTGTTAGGCTGGTACAGACAGACCTAATGCTTTTCAATTAAACTCCCTTGTTCTATGGTATGAATCGTATCCTGTGATCTTGTCTAATAACATTTATTTGCTGTTATGTATGTTTCTGTAACTATTTTATTTTGCCAAGTTTGTGTAGTCTCTTTCTGGAAGTTGACTCAGAGATGCCTGAGTCAACTTCCAGTAGTTGACTGATGCCAGAGATGCCTGCAGATGTCGTTCCATTACCCTGGGGTTCTCAGAGACTTCTGTGACCATCTTTTGGTTAGCGCTTGGGCTGAATTAGATAGGACGGCATGTTCTACCTAGATTGCCAGTGGTCAGGAATTGTCTGTATTTGTATATTTTCTGTTGAACAGGGAAATGCTTGGAAATGGCTCTGTAATCCTTCCCAGAATCATGGGCTTCAAATCAAATCAATTTGTCAGGGTAACCGGAAAGAAGAGCATTGCAGTAATCTAATCTAGAAGTAACAAAAGCGTGGATTAGTTTTTCTGCATCAGTTTTTGATAGAAAGTTTCTGATTTTTGCAATGTTTCGAAGATGAAAATAAGCAACTCTTGAGACATATTTTATATGTTCATCAAAGGAGAGGTCAGGGTCAAGGGTAACGC
>JACXGI010001165.1:0-29103 GCA_016801175.1 Esox masquinongy
CCCCCCCCCCCCCCCCCCCCCCCCCAATAAACAATACGTACCTGTTGCGCTGGGTCTGGCTGGGTCCGGCTGAGTCTGGCTGTGTCCGGCTGGGTCCGGCTGAGTCTGGCTGTGTCCGGCTGGGTCCGGCTGGCTCTGGCTGGGTCTGGCTGCTTCGTTTTCAACACACTGGACACGTTGCTATGAATTCAGAAGCTCCATCCCACAATGGATCTCTTGGCTGATACAAAGGAAGGTTGTAACAGCCGTGGACATCCAATGACCCCTCCGTCTTCACTGGGTGTTAAATATTCAAGACGATACGAGAAGGGGAAATATGGTAATAAAACAATTTAACGGGCTCTTCAAGTAAACGTGTGGCCTACTGTTTCGTTTGGCACACCGGTATTTTTTGGCCTGGCAAAGCCTCCGGGTCTCAGGAGCTCTTGTTCAGGTGCACCATCGAGCTTGCGAGGTCCGGCTGTTTTGCAAGGTTAGATACTCGCACACATCGCTGTCACTATCAAACAGTACCAAACAATTCAAAATAAGCAATCAACCTATCAAAACGTCAACGAGTAAATATACGACTCGCATTAGTGTGGCTCTGCGTTTGACCGACATTAAGTAAAAGAGTGCCTCATCAAACCACCATGTTTGTTTTGACTGGGTGTTACAGAGCTACCCAAGACACACTCATCATGCACTGGGCATAGCATTTTTTCCCCGTTGATGTATCATTGTGATTCATGTGGAAAATATTCCACAAAGGATATGCAAATACGGCTTAATCCCAGGATGCAGGGCATTTGCCTTCACGTTCTATTTATTCATGGCCGGTCTCTGATCGAATGGCTTCATCAGCGCTTCATCATCCGTTTACCTTTTTTCACCTCATTCATTTTACCACATCTTTTTTTCCATGCGCAGCTTCATACGCTGAGTGAAGGCATGTAGGCCTACGTCGGTCTGTACTTCAAAAGCGTTAACTAATTATTCATTGAGTATTCCTTGCTGTGGTATACTGCTTTGTTATTTGTTTAACATTGAGGTGATTTTGCAGATACTCAAATCTATTGTTGCTCGCATAACTGAATACATACATTATCATAATTTTTCCTACTGGGCCCTCATGGGAATCGAACCCACAACCCTGGTGTAACTGCCATTCTCTCATGAAGTAGGCTAAGCTATCATATAGCTAGCTTTTTAGGGTGTTCAAAATCCATAAATTCACAAACAAAAGTAGTCCCGGACATTTTCTATTTTTGCATCATTTATTGATCAAGGCATCGTTTTTGTGTACCATGCTATTCACCTCAGATCTGTGAAAAATATTGAGCTGAGCAGGATAACATAGATGGCAGGAGGCCCAGGTGTCAATCTCAGAGGTCAGAGGGACATTAGAAGGAAGGATTCCCTCTTTCAAAAGATCGCTTTGCATACTGATTTTCATGTGTTCATAGAGGGAGCTTCATTTAGATTAGTCCCTGCAACTTAATTCCTGCTTTCAAAACAATCCCAATCTCAGCCTCACACTGGCAGGATCTATTTTCTCACTTCCAAAAAGACCTCGCAGCCATGGCAATAAAGTGAGTTTCTTTATGTCTGATTTGTAAGATGATTTGTAAGATTTGTAAGATCTCTATTTTACAATTAAATTTAAAAGTCACCACAGAAATGTAGTGTAGTATGTGCGTTTTTTCATTTTTATGTGTGTTTTTTTAATTTATTTTTTACATATTTTGACTGTAGTATTTACAAAAATAGATTACCAAAAAAATATTCATCTATTTTTTCTCCAGGTGTGAGGTACATTTGATTTTGTGTTTTGAGAATCACTGATTACTGCAGTAGTGATGGATCTCAATGCTCTTTTCAAGGGTAGATGTTGCTGCTTTACCAAGGACCCACTTGAAGAAGCTGAGACCTGGGGAGAGTCTGTGGACAAACTCCTGGGTTGTAAATGTAAGGAAAAAGTTACATCCTTTTACTCTGCACTCCCACGATGCAAAGCATCACCAAGTGTTCTTTACCGATTATAGCACCCTCACAAAATCATGGGCCCACGTTTGTCTCAGTAAAACTTGAGTTCTAGGTCCCGTGACGTGTCTGTTCGTTGTAGCTCTGCCACATAGTCCCATTGTTGTTGTTGTCTACCGTCTAAACGTTTGTGCCCCGCTGTTTTGTTTTCATATTGTCTGCTGCCAGTTTTACGTTGTTACCGTGTTGGCTGTCATTCTGTCTTGTGTTCAGCTGTTGACGTTTACTGGTGTTTGGTTATGTGCATTTTTGTTGGCACTGTGCTGTTGCAGAGTCTTTTGTCTGTGTTGGCTGGTAAAATAAATGTTAAAAATAGAGTATTGCTTCATTCATCTTGTGAAAGAAGTAATACACATCATTGAATAATAACATTCCCTAATTTCTCCTTATCTCCAGCTGGGCAGGCAGCTTTCCGTGAATTCCTGAAATCAGAGTACAGTGAGGAGAATATTTTATTTTGGCTGGCCTGTGAGGAGTACAAGAATATCAAATCTCTCCCAGAGATGATCTCATCTGCAAACAGGATCTACTCAGAGTTTGTAAAATGTGAGGCGCCAAGACAGGTAAGTAGCCATCTGGGGTCAAATGGGTCAAGCTCCTTGAAGGACAGGTTCTGTTCTAGGATCGGTTTAGCCTTTCATAATATAATGAATCTGATTAAATGAAATGGACTATATCAACAATCATACTTGGATATGCTTGACACAACTCTTATTCACAATCTGGCAGTGCTGAGTAAAACCCAAAATCTCATTAAAATCTGATCTGATGTATGTTCAACTGATCATCTTGAAGATGAACAATGTAATTATTAAAAAGACCTTGTCAGAAACCAGAGACCTGGACCTAGTTATGCTAAGCTGACTGCTATTTCATGACCGGTAGAACTAATACGTACACATCTTAAAAGACAAAACAAGTGTATATAATCTACATATGGGTGGTGTTTATAGATCAATATCGATTGTGGGACCAGAGAAAACATCACCAAGAACATCTCTCAGCCAAGCCTGACCTCTTTCGACACGGCGCAGAAGCTCATCTACAGTCTGATGGCCAGGGATTGCTACCCACGATTCCTCAAGTCGGACATCTACCAGGATGTGCTGAGGAGAGCAAATGCAAGGTGACTTTTTCAAATGACACGCTTTCTAAAAGAAGCTGTGTTTCTCATCCATTTTTGTACCAGAGACTGCCGAGCTATAGTCCCCTCCCTTCATGTAGGAGCATTAAGATAAAAAGCGTTCTACGTTTCAGCTTATTTTTCTGTCAACTGTGGTGTAGTTAAGCAACACCCAGGATCCCCAGTTTAGGATGTTTTTAAATGTGGCTAGTGGAAACCGATTGTATCCACAGGCAATGCAAAAAAAAAAACAGGAAGTGAACTATCTCTGTAAAACTACCACTCTTCAACTGACTAGATTTCTGTCAGCTAACTGTTTAACCACTGACTAGTGAGTCAGTAATAACCTGGAGGTTGACAGACACCGCTTTTCAATGGGACGTAAAGTACACTCCTTCACCTTTCATCTCCTTATGCATACCATGTTAATGCAATCCGTGTCGAAACAATGATGAGAAAGCTTTTGCACAATTGGTGACTACATTTAATGGGTTGATTCCATTTTCAATCAAACCTGAAGAATAATCTCTGTATATAGCTTAATGTGTGCAATTTTGTATTTAACTGGATTATTGTAGCGATAAAAATGCCTAAAGTTGCCCCTTTCACCATAATTTAAATGAATAGAAATGTCTTGAGTTGTATCGATAGTATTATTACTTTTGTATGTAACCAGATACTGTCCTGATCTGAATGAATCAAGGATAAAATTAAAAATAAAAAACAGCACAAATGAGTTGCTCCTGTCCTTGTTGTGTGTGGATGAGGACCCCTGTGACCTTGTTGTGTGTGGATGAGGACGCCTGTGACATTGCTGTGTGTGGATGAGGACACCTGTGACCTTGTTGTGTGTTGATAAGGACCCCTGTGACCTTGTTGTGTGTGGATGAGGACGCCTGTGACATTGTTGTGTGTGGATGAGGACCCCTGTGACCTTGTTGTGTGTGGATCTTTATTGGAAAGTCACATGTAAGCAAAATATAGGCTGCAAATGCCTGTTGTTCATAGGAGCACGAGCAACTGCAATTATATACATTTCCAAGCATTAAGCAAACAATAGTTCAACGTAATATTTGACATTCTCAAAACAATCATGTTTTAAAGACAATTTTATTTTCAAACATTTTCTGTTGAACGAATGATATCTTAATATGTGGTAACACAGTTAGTACACACTGAATATTAGAAAATGTGTTTGTTTTCTTAGCAAAATGGTTATTTTCTTTCACCCAACTGCTTAGTTCATGGAGTGGGTCTGATGGGAAGTTGTGATGTCATCAGGTTTCCATGTTGCTTGAGGAATGATGAAGGAGCCACAGAATATCCAAAAGAGCAAATGCTATTATGTCATGACATAACTTACCTGGAACACCTATTAAAATGTGTCTTTTGTTAATTAAATCAGGTGTTACGTTACTTAAGTGACTTAAGTATATGAATGTTCGATTACATTTGGTGGGAAAGCTCTGATAGTTGCCATAATGAGAATTATCAGAATTATCAGAATTATGAGAATTATTTATGGTGTTTTATGGTTTATTTGTTCTCAGTTTATTTTTATTTATGCATTTATCAGAGATCTGTTCTCTAGAAAAAGAAGGAAAGCCTAGCTCGCATGTGAATTTTGTTTAGTGCGCTAATCAAATTCAAGCTGTCATTTTGAATCTGATGCAAAACATCACAGACTGTTTTGACTGACCATGACTGAGGTCCAATTCACTAATTTTCTCCCTGAAGACTGGACAGGCTCTCTTCCTGTCATGGGGAAATGCAGATGGAAAATCCCTTTAACTCAACCTGACTTCAATCCAATATTGCAAAATTCATGAGAGGAAGTGAGAGAGTCTGCACACTTTAAAGAGAAGAATCAAAAGAATATGAACTTGTAGGGGTAAGACCTGATCCCAGTCGAACCAAAATGGACCCCTAAACCCTATACAAATGCATTCATGGATATCTGAGAGGGTGTAACCAATCTGATAATAGAAGCCAAGAAGCCTAGAAGCCAAGCTGAAGATATTCCATATTTCTTATACCCATCAAATCCTCTCAAATCTCCATAAGTGCATAGGGAACCAATGTGGTTACTGAAGCGTGTGCTGCTTTCCAACTCCAGGTGGCGCCAAAGCTCTTTGACTCACATTCTCCTGGTATTAGAGACAATGAACACGAGGTTACATTACTCTAAAGTTCCCCTTACAAAAAAAACATTGATTGCCTAAAGTAACTTTAAATTACTAGTTCACTACAGCTAAATTGCAGTATAGGAATGCATTACCTACAGAAAACCCTACCTGAATTACAGTTTAGTTCAACTATCACCAAGCTACTGCAAAATGTACTTAAAATGAATACTTAAATACTTAAAATGCACTTTAATCAATACTTCAATAGTATGTGCATGTACTGTAGTTAACTACTCAGTCATCCCTGGGAAAGACACCCTAATACTGGGAGTGGTATGTGCACAATTCACCCACGAAACAGAAGCTGACCTACCCCCACATTACAGTAGAGACAACAATACATGTTTGGTGAAACGTAAATGAATACAGGCATTACAGAGGACATTACCGATGAGCAGTGGAAGGTAAAATGCAGTAATTAACCATAACCTCTCACATTTCAAACACTCCTCTGGTGGAAACAAAACGTAACAGTTGAGGTGTTCTAAGGCGGCATGTGCATTCCGGAATGGTGACCTGATCATTTCCCTACCTTTCGTAACCATGGTGAAGGCATGCAAAGTAAGGCAAGGTAGAGAGAGATGTAAAAAAGTCAAGAAAAACATAAATAAACTACTTAAGACATCAGGAGCTAGCACACATCATTTTCCAGGAAGTAGATGTTTAAATAATCAAATCGTAATGTGTTAATCTCCACATGCGGTTGGGGGGGGGGTATTTTAGGTATACTTGTAAAATCCAATCAGAACAGAAGTCTAATGACATAGACGTAAAAACGTGGTGTTGTGAAGGTGATGAGGCCACTCATGATGTCAGCCAAATGCCACCTGCCCTCCGGAACATCTACACACTAGAGCATCCTGGGCCTTGGGGCTGTCTGAGCTGGTGCTATCTAGCCAACTGAGAAGGACCACGGTAACCAGGACAGAAGGTCGAAACAAAAGCTTGTTAACACTGCTACTGTCTAGCTGACTGTAAGGGTTTGGGAGCAACACTTTGCCCTGCAGCCTGTTCTTGCGTAACGCTTAATCACAACACACTCTCCACGTGGACACACATACACCTTTTCTACATTCAAACATTCGACCACACGCATACACACATGCATACACACATTCATACACACATTCATACACACATTCATACACACATGCATACACACATTGACCCCCACACATACACATTCAGTCCAAGCTAATCAGGTTTCTTGAAAGGCAAAAGTACACTACAATTTTTTCCCCTTTTGAGTTCCAAGTCAACAATGACCACCCCCCCCAAAAAAAAAACCAACAGCAACAATAGCAGTAGTAATAATAACAGCCATAGCAGCAGCACCAGGAATCTAAATATATGAACAAATATTTACACTGAGTGAGTGCATTTGCATGTCTGTTTGTTTGCCTGAGTGACTGTGTGTCCAGTCAGAGTCGGTGTAGGTGGTGAGACAGGTCAAGTGTTGAGCTGAGTCAGTGTGGGTGGTGAGACAGGTCAAGTGTTGAGCTGAGTCAGTGTGGGTGGTGAGACAGGTCAAGTGTTGAGCTGAGTCGGTGTAGGTGGTCAGACAGGCCAAGTGTTAAGCCGTTTGATGGCCTGAGGATAGAGACTGTCCCTAAGTTTATTAATATGAGACCCTATGCCAGAGAAAATTCCAATCTGTTCCTGTTTTTTTCCGTTGCTTTTACTTGGCAGTTGACTCACCCGGACTTCCAGGTCTGAATCAGTCCCACATTAGTGAAAGACAACAGAAACCAGAAGTGCTTCAGCCCACCAGGACCAGAGTTGAATAGAGGTTCGCTCCGCTCCTGACCAGCTCTTAGCTGGGGTGAGAAGGGCTCATAGATGCAGATGTCGTGTCGGGTCGCCATCATTACCCATTGAAGGGTCCGGCGTTCCCACAACGGACCCTGCCGAAGCCAATCTGGATACTCTCCATGGTGCAGTGGTCGTTTATAAACCCTACGTTTTACGCCACATTATTTAGTCACATTAGCGGAGTTTCTGTTGTGTCCTCCTGCAAACACTGGTTGTCTATCGGGTACTAACATGTACCAGGTGAACACTAGTTACACTGGTTGTCTATCGGGTACTAACATGTACCAGGTGAACACTAGTTACACTGGTTGTCTATCGGGTACTAACATGTACCAGGTGAACACTAGTTACACTGGTTGTCTATCGGGTACTAACATGTACCAGGTGAACACTAGTTACACTGGTTGTTTATCGGGTACTAACATGTACCAGGTGAACACTAGTTACTTTCCATTTAGAAAATATCCTGTTCACTGCGTTTGGTGTTTTTATTGATTTTGTAAATTGGTCCTAACTCCTGTGTACTGTCAACTGACTGAGTTGTCTGGGAGCTGAGATGCAAGTATTTTTCTACACCTGCTACAACATCTCCTATAATGTGTAGGGGGCAAATGACACAAAGGTAGTATATATATACAGTTGTGCTCAAAAGTTTGCATACCCTTGGAGAATTGGTAATATATGTACCATTTGTAAAGAAAACATGAGTGAGCAGGCAAAACACGTCTTTTATTTCTTATGGGATTCACATTCAACTGTAGGTCATAACAGAATGGCACAATCATAAAACAAAACATGGCAACAAAGAAAAAAATGAACTGACCCTTGTTCAAAAGTCTGCATACCCTTAGTTCTTAATACTGTGTATTGCCCCCTTCAGCATCAATGACAGCGTTCAGTCTTTTGTAATAGTTGTCTTTGAGGCCCCGAATTCTTGCAGGTGTTATAGCTGCCCATTCGTCTTGGCAATATGCCTCCAGGTCATGCAAAGTATTTGGTCGTCTTGCAAGAACTGCACATTTGAGATCTCCCCAGAGTGACCTGATGACATTAAGGTCAGGATACTGTGATGGCCACTCCAGAACCTTCACCTTTTTCTGCTGTAACCACTGGAGGGTCAACTTGGCCTTGTGCTTAGGGTCACTGTTGTTCTGGAAAGTCCATGAGCGTCCCATGCGCAGCTTTCGTGCAGAAGAATGCAAATTGTCTGCCAGTATTTTCTGATTACATGCTGCATTCATCTTGCCATCAATTTTCACAAGATTCCCCGTGCCTTTAGAGCTCACACACCCCCCAAAAACATCAGTGAGCCACCACCACAGTAGGGATGGTATTCTGTTTACTATAAGCCTTGTTGACCCCTCTCCAAACATAGTACTTATGGTTGTGACCATAAAGCTCTATTTTGGTCTCATCACTCCAAATTACTGTGTGCCAGAAGCTGTGAGGCTTGTCAAAGTGTTGTTGGGCATATTGTAACCGGGCTTTTTTGTGGCATTGATGCAGTAAAGGCTTCTTTCTGGCAACTCGACCTTCAGCTCATTTTTGTTCAAGTATCGTCGTATTGTGCTCCTTGAAACAATCACACCGTCTTTTTCCAGAGCAGCCTGTATTTCTCCTGAGGTTACCTGTAGGTTTTTCTTTGTATCCCAAACAATTCTTCTGGCAGTTTTGGCTGAAATCTTTCTTGGTCTACCTGAATTTGGCTTGGTATCAGGAGATCCCAGAATTTTCCAATTCTTAATAAGTGATTGAACAGTACTGGTTGGCATTTGCAAGGCTTTGGATATCTTTTCATATCCTTTTCCATCTTTATAAAGTTCAATTACCTTGTTACGCAGGTCTTTTGACAGTTCTTTTCTGCTCCCCATGGCTCAGGATCTACCCTGCTCAGTGCATCCATATGAGAGCTAACAAACTCATTGACTATTTATACACAGACACTAATTGCAATTTAAAAAGCCACAGGTGTGGGAAATTCACCTTTTATTGCCATTTTCACCTGTGTGTGTCACCTTGTGTGTCTGTAACAAGGCCAAACATTCAAGGGTATGTAAACTTTTGATTAGGGGCATTTGGGTGATTTCTGTTATCATTATGATTTAAAAAGGGGCCAAACAACTATGTGATAATAAATGGCTTCATATGATCACTATGCTTAAATAAAATATTTTTTTTGCATCAGTCATATTTTGAAATGCCACAACTGTACATACAGTTGTACATACAGTATATATATATATATATATATATATATATATATATATATACACACTACCATTCAAAAGTTTGGGGTCACTTAGAAATGTCCTTGTTTTTGAAAGAAAAGCAAATATTTCTGTCAGGGTTGTGTAGTGGTGGAGAGGAGGAACCAGGCACAGGCAGAGCGGCATTCGATGTGATATTTTAATAAAAATAAACACTGAGCTTTTGAAACAAACTGAAGGAAAACAAAAGGCTGAAACACAACGAAACACTCACCACTGACGTGTACATACAGAGACAGGGAACAATAACCGACAAGTGAGGGGAGCAGAGCAGAAACATTTAAACACATACTGATGACTTAATTGGGACCTGGTGTGCGTGATGATTGGAGACAAGACAATGAATGAGCCCGGGGTGAGTTTGTGAATAACTGGAAACCGGGAAAAGCGGGAGATGACAGAGCTGTTCGTCACCTAACCCCGTCACAGTAATCCCCCCCAAAGCCCCGGCTTCCAGACGGGGCAGAAACACAACTTCAGGGGAGGGCGGGCCAGGAACAGGTGACGGAGCAGCCAGCACGGGCCGAGGAGGCGGAGCGGCCTGGACAGGTAAGGGAAGTGGAGCGGCCAGGACAGGAGAGGGCGCCACTGCGGCCGGGACAGGAGAGGGCGCCGCGGGCTCAGGCAGCGGCTCCTGGGCATTTGAGGGCGCCGCGGGTCAACTGGCAGCTTCATGAAATAGTACCCGCAAAACACCAGTCTCAATGTCAACAGTGAGGAGGCGACTCCAGGATGCTGGCCTTCTAGGCAGAGTTGCAAAGAAAAAGTCATATCTCAGACTGGCCAATAAAAAAGAACACAGACACTGGACAGAGTAAGATTGGAAAAAAGCGTTATGAACCGACACATCCAAGATTGAGGTATACGGATTACAAAGAAGAACATTCGTAAGACGCAGACCAAATCTAAAGATGCTGGAGGATTGCTTGACGCCATCTGTCAAGCATGGTGGAGGCAATATGATGGTCTGGCGGTTCTTTGGTGGTGGTAAAAACTGCCAAGTTGTGGGAGCAGCTTGACCGCATGATACGTAAGAAGTGCCCATCAAGCCACTCCAACTTCAGGAAGCATAAGGTGAAATCGCTTCAGATTACCTCAACAGATTGACAACTTTAATGCCAAAGGTCTGCAAGGCTGTAATTGCTACAAATGGAGGATTCTTTGACGACTGAAAAGTTTGAAAGACACAGTTATTGTTTCAATTAAAAATCATTATTTCTAACCTTATCAATGACTATTTTTCCGATTCATTTTGCTATATTTCCTATTCAAATTTATTTCATGTATGTTTTCATGGAAAACAAGGAAATATCTAAGTCACCCCAAACTTTTGAACAGTAGTGTCTACATATATATACAAAATTACATATTTCAGTTGTTGGTTTGGACAGAGGAAGTAGGTGTTGATGTGGTTTGGTTTAGTCACATGTGTTCTCCCAACCGAAAGTGACATTTTGGACAGTTTGTTTTATTGTTGTTCAGTGTTCAGGTTATTTTCAGAGATGTTAGACAGCAGTGGCTGGGGTTGATTCTTGAACACCACAACTTCCTCTGGTTTTGCCTAAGGCTCTGTTCATACAGAGCCTCTGTTGGGGCAGGTGAAACTAATGTACAGTACAAAGCAACAAACCTACGCAAATGATGCACGCATTAAAATTCAGGACACATGCACAGACAGAAATAGAGAGTGACAAAGAGGGGGAGAGAAAGAGAGTGGCAGAGAAAGACAGACAGAGACAGAGAGAGGGATAGAGACAGAGAAGGACAGGGATTCCATGTGGCAGGAAAAGACAGAGAAAAAAGAATGAGAAAGAGGCAGATAAAGACAGACAGAGAGAAACAGAGGGATAGAGGTAGAGAATGACAGACAGAAAGAGAGAGAGGGTCAGACAAAGGGCCAGGGATATCACGTGAATGGAAGAGAGACAGAGGGAGACAGAGGGCCAGACAAAGGGCCAGGGATATCATGTGAATGGAAGAGAGACAGAGAGAGACAGAGGGCCAGACAAAGGGCCAGGGATATCATGTGAATGGAAGAGAGACAGAGAGAGACAGAGGGCCAGACAAAGGGCCAGGGATATCATGTGAATGGAAGAGAGACAGAGAGAGACAGATGGCCAGACAAAGGGCCAGGGATATCATGTGAATGGAAGAGAGACAGAGAGAGACAGAGGGTCAGACGTAAGGCAAGGGATTCCATGGAGGACAATACTGCTGAGTTAAACCTGAACCTTCACTGTTGTGATCGACATACAGCTTCTAGACCCTGAACATATCATTGAGTACATAGTATGAAACTATGATCAACTGTATTCCCAAGGACCTCATCCAAAGTATTATAGATCCCGTATGTTATTTTCACCAATTTTGGGAAGGGTTTAATACACTTTTCTTTAAGTTGTGAAATCAAGTCTCCTTTAAGGTGTAAATGCCAAACTTCAAAAGCCCCCCCCCCAGTCCTGAATATACCAGAGATTTGCATTTCCTGCAATAACAGGAAAATAAATGCATGATACAACGTCTATATGCTGTCTGGCACACGTCAGTTTCTGAAAACTCTGTTCTCTTGATGCTTGCATCTCAAAACCGCCACATTGTTTAACTGATTGGCCCTTCGCAGTGACGTTAACTGTTAACGGCACTACTGCAAGACACACTGTGACTACAGGATTTTTTTCTGCTAGTGTCGTATGATAACAATCAGAACATTTTTAAATGTCATTGAGAACCTGACGTCTCGGCCATTTGTCGTGACAGCATCTTCATTCCTGTGGTGATCAGATCCTGATCTACCTGTCTTATCTTATGAAACGATTGTTCCATGTGATGGCAAAAAACACACTTCTGATATCACTGTCAGGTGAAGTGTACTAATGGAGAAGTGAAACTCAGAGGTGGACAGTGGAATTTTCACTGTTGAATCTGGTGAAGTAGTTGATGTACTTTTCTCTCTTCTCCTTGCATAGCTAGACCCTGAAAACAGTGGTAGCAGAACAGACCCGTGACAAAGATCCTCCCTGTAATTTTCTCTTGTGTGTTCTCATTGCAACGTCCAAGCAAGAGTTTGTTAAACTGCATTGGTTCTTGGACTGGAAGCAGTGCTTTGGTCAGATATCATGAAAACAGACGTCTGTCCATACACACACGTTGACATTATGGTGTAGAAATGTGGATGCACGAGTGGAAATTAACCCTTCTCCATGTGAACAACATCATGAACCCTACCAGGCACCTGGGCTTTTTAGCAAAAAAGAAAAACGCTTGCTTCGGCATTAAGACTGTCAACGACCTCCAAGAATGCATCAAACTCCTCAAAGACATTTTGAAATGTCCGCAAAATTAACATTTTGCAATGGCCACCTCGGTTAAGCAAATTGGCTTTGATTCAAAGAGGTCAGTCCACAAGGCAGATGAAGATTCTTAAGGATCTGGAAAGATTCTATATGGAGGAAAGGTCCCTTCCAATGTGTTCTTCAATGTCATAAGAAATGTCTTATTGCTGTGGTTGCAAGGGGAAGTGCACCAAGTACTGACAACAACAAAGGTGATACTTTCTGACGTTATCTTTTGGGAAATGTCTTATATGACCTCTTTTTTACCAATCTTTACCAAGGACGCCAGGAACTTTGGAGGTGACTCTATT
Source organism: Esox masquinongy (assembly GCA_016801175.1). Lineage (NCBI taxonomy): Eukaryota > Metazoa > Chordata > Actinopteri > Esociformes > Esocidae > Esox > Esox masquinongy. The sequence continues at coordinate 13,054 of JACXGI010001165.1, forward strand.
TGAATACTGTACGTCTCATGCAAACAACGTGTGCCGACGCACATGCACATTTTAGTGATGAACAGGTTAACAGAGAATGTTTCTGTTAGAGTGGCAGAAATGGAAGTTCAAGTATAGTGGCACACGAAAGCATGAGGCAAAAGTATGAATTTCCAACTGCCAAATTTGTTTGAGCATTTGCTTATCTACTGTTGTGTTTTCCACTGTGCCATTTGCATCTCAAGCCGATGACCTGTGCAGGCCTCCTAGCATGCTGCCTTTGCAGCCTGATTGCGCTCGTGTGAAAGAGCGAGCGTCATTCTCTGCTTCCTCTATTCCTGTGGTTAGGGGCAGGCGAAACGGGTGACGCTACACACTCCAACCTCACGGCAGACACTGTCTGGGTATAAAAGGGCTGTTGGCGTGGGACCGCCAAAAACAGACAAACTTTGACTGCTGGCGGAGATCTACAAGGCACAGTAGCACAGCACAAGTGCACACATCGACCACTGAGGATAGTTTTGCCTCAAGCATGCCTGTTTTAGTCTCAGCGCCAGCAGTGGAACAACAGCAGGTTAACGTGGACATGGAGGATGAACGCAGAAAACAGAGAAAGTGAGTATTCACAGATACAGCATTTTGTAAATCCTCGTCATTCCACTTCGGTTTAACAGTTTTGGTTTCAAGTGTTGTGTGTAAAAAAAAAAAAACTTTTTTCTGCCTTTTCACAAAGCAGAATGATATATATGTTGCACGTGCAAATTTTGGCTTGTGTTTTACGGTGTATTTCACTTGTGTGTTTCAGGAGATACAACTTGAGGTTCAGACTGCAGAGAGCTTCGCATCATTCCTCCAACACTGAACGGTAAACAGCCTGAGTCCCTCCATGGCCATGGGCTGTCCTATTAGGCCACCTCCGTGAACCACATTTCCATTCAGTGATCTGAAACTGACTGTCCTACACTTCAACAGGTTCATCCCTGAAGAGACCACGCTCTGGTCCCAGTCTTTGGAGAGACTGCTCTCATCAAAATGTAGGCATTTTATGTTCTTCATAGCAATACAAGAAATACAGAGGCAGGTTAAAGAGATATGATTGTCATACACGCATAATCATTTTGGTAGGTTTGCAGATTTTACAGCATAGCTAAATGCCCCCACTCTCCTTTTCCCCAGATGGCATGGCAACATTTCAAGCCTTCCTGAAATCAGAGTTCAGCGATGAGAACATTGAATTCTGGCTGATCTGTGAAGATTATAAGAAGATCAAGTCCTCCTTCAGGCTGTGCTCCAGAGCCAAGAAGATCTACAAGACATACATTGAAGCCCAGTCTCCAAAAGAAGTATGTTAAACAGTACACACAGCTCACATCTTCTTTGTGTGTCCACATCTGCTTCCTATGGATACTCCCACTTCTCGGGCACACCTACTACTATCCCTTAATTCTCATCCTCTTATCTTTCCCTAGATCAACATTGACCACAAGACTAGAGAACTCATCAGACGGAACGTGAAGACACCCAACACAGTTTGTTTCGACGAGGCCCAGAAGATAGTGTACAGCTTAATGGAGAAAGACTCCTACCCACGGTTCCTCAGATCCAACATCTACAGGACATTACTGGACACTGCATCCTCTGTACCTCATCACTACAGCAATTAAGATGTGACTGAATTAACACTGGTAGAAACTGGACTAAAGGCTTTTAACAAAATGGAGCACAATGTAGGACAGCCAGGCAAAAAAAAACATACCTTTGGGATTCATGAGAAGTCGCGATCCAAATGTGAATTCTACTATGTGCAAAGAGGCCTGAAGGAAAGGCAGGAAAGAGCAATCAGTGTGGAATATGTTGCCATTCCTTGTTGAAATTTGTGTCCAGTCGGTGGACTTCTATTTGAAGAAAATAGAGTATAACACATACAAGGGCACAGCACAAATCATTGAAAGAGAAAGCAGATTCTACTTCTATGATTATGATGTTGTGGTAATGTGGTTTCAGGGAATTACCTTAAAGAGTGTGTGATTGTTGGGGACTTTCTGTGTCAAAGTTCTGGGGATGTTTTTTAAAGGAGCATGTAAATAGTAACTGTATGAGCAGGTTTCTGCAGTTGCACATTAAATTGGTGTTTTAACGCCACTAGCTAGATTTACAGAAAGCTTTTTGTTCACTGTAATGCAACACCATAAGGCAAGTAAGCTTAAATAATATTGGGAACAACTAAATTTAAAAAAAGTTGCACTGTTCATATGTAAAAAGGAAGATTTGTATAGTTTTATTTATGCATTGACAAGATAATTGAACTTCAATAAAACATATTCACAACAGTTTTTAACTACTTTAAACATTCAAAGCAATTTTAAGACAGGCTGATTATAACTTAGTTTATGGCTTCTTTGAAAATATACTTTACCAGGTTACGAATTACTTCAAAATGAAAGACGTTCACCTACATTATAAAGCTCAAAATATAGTTTTACTTGAACTCACTCTGATAGAAAAATGTGAAAAATGTGTTCACTACGTCTACACTGCTTTGTGAAAAATGTTACATAAACCTGAACTGACCAATGGCGTGTAACGGATGTGTGGAGTCAGACATCATTTCAGACAGTTACGTCACTCGCTACAAGGCCTTGAAGTAGTTGTTCCCATGGCAGCACAATAGATGCAGCTTTTGGTGGGCCGATGGGCTTTGTGGGTGACAGGATTCACAAGATCGTTGGTCTGTTCCCTGCGTTGGATGGCTGGATCGAGACGGTGCTAATTGTGAAACATTTAAAGGACAGATTCCCATTGGTGCTAAAGTTTAACCAAGGGTGTAATTTTAACTGATAAACACAAAGATTATGTTTCAAAAGAGAACGCAGCAGGTCTGATGTTGAAAATGAAAGAATATTATTGCCTACCAATACTTTAACCTCCTAAGACCTGAGCTTTGATAATGTATGCATTTTTAATTTCTCTTAGCTATTTGGGATTAGTTGGACCTGATAAATATAATATCTAAGCATGGCGCAGACAACTGCCCTCTAATAAGGACAACAGGTTTAAGTTAAGCAGAATGAAGTATATGGAGCAGGAAGCCTAAAACAGTGTCCTCATATGCAGACACAGGGTCTCAGGAGGTTAATTTTGCTAACTTTCTTTATGTAGTATCAGGTGTTATACTTGACTACATGGCTATGAAGTACACTTTTGAAAACAATACAAAGATTTGAATTTTGTTCAACTTCCACCAAAGAATGTGACTCTAACAGGAAGGTTTTGTTGAAGATAAGTTTTGCTTCCCACAATACTAAGAGTAACACTTCTAAGCATTTTCTTCTAAAGCAGAGGCTCCCACAAGCTCCTAAGAAGTTGTAAATGATTTCACCAGGGTGCTTTAGTTTTAGGTAAACTGTTGGGGAGAGATTCAGGAGCACAAGGCAATCTTACTTCACTTGGCCCATTTGTCACGTCCTCAACAACTTCCTTGTTTCTCATGTGTTTAGTTTTTTTTGATTGAGGCAGTGAGACTAAACCACGTGATGACAACCAGTTTGAACTGTGTTTTAGTAAGCAGATGGAATGGATACATGAAATATGTGTCAGGCAGCCTCGGGTCAGTCAGCAGGGCTCTCATCAAAGGAACAGCATGCGTCGAAGGTTTTTTTTTTGTCAATGTTTTCTGATGAAGAAAAGTGACAAAAATTTAATGTTAAAATATTGGTCATTGGGGCCAGATAACACAACCTTTCAATACCCGTGTTTCTTAAATGACGAAAATCCCAATTTGATAGATTGACAGATGATCATTCAAATCTAACGCAATTGCTAAGGTTTGCCAATGTCACAGAAAGTTAATGTGCATGGGCGCACTTAGGTTTTGTGGTTGCATATTTCTAGGCTGGTTTGGAACTAAACAAACCTCAGTACTTCCGTCCGAGGCAAGAGAGGAACGTCACTCTACCCTAATGCGTAGACAAACACAATGTGATTGAAGGTCAACTAATCGCATGTTAGACAGCGCACAGAGCATAAAGGAGGACATAAATGTCAGGCCAGTGAATGATGAAAATGACTCTTTCATTGAAGGATGAAACAAGTGTTGAAAAAACGCTCTGACAATTAAATCTGTTTCGGTCAGCAGGATCTCACTTCCTCTGCATTGCAGATGACTGTCGTCACACAAACAATGCAGCCTCTTCATTTACTAAGACTGTATGGCTAAATATAGGGCCTCCGCAGGTGGTGGGGGGACCCCCGACTTACTGTTGTTGTTTCTTTAATTCAATCTGAGTGTGAACTTGGTGTTGAGAGTGAGAATACATATTGTCAATTGAACTCAAACTTCAGTTGAAATATGTGGGTCGAGCTCTAAATACAGAATCGGTTCTACCGTGGGGGATCATTAATCAGCGCTGCCAAGCACACCCTTGTTAACATTACCCTGTGACCCCTGATGTTACAGAGATGTCCAAGAGGTCACGGTTTTGTCCAGGGTCATTGGTCCCGGCAGCTGGTACCATATCGACAACATCAGCCGTTACGCAGCTGGTAACATACCGACAACATCAGCCATTACGCAGCTGGTACCATACCGACAACATCAGCCATTACGCAGCTGGTACCATACCGACAACATCAGCCATTACGCAGCTGGTACCATACCGACAACATCAGCCATTACGCAGCTGGTACCATACCGACCACATCAGCCATTACGCAGCTGGTACCATACCGACCAAATCAGCCATTACGCAGCTGGTACCAAACCGACAACATCAGCCATTACGCAGCTGGTACCATCCCGACAACATCAGCCATTACACACAGCGACATCGGAACAGAACAAAAATAAAATGACAGTCAAACATGTTGTCAGTGGAAACAGACAATAGGAATGCAATTGCCTGTGTTTCTTTCTTTCGGTTTTAGAGATAAGGGAATCGTTATTTGTCAAGTGTGACGTGGACTGAAAAGGTTTTGTCACCCCAAAACATCCTGTGAAATAGCTCTTTCACGCTGATTGTGTTCATTTTAATAAATAGGTTGTTTTTCATAAAACTCGAATGACACAGCTGTCCCAATTACAATAAACACAACACTCCATTAAAAACAACCTGTGGTTCTTCAGGCAGCAGGCCACAGGTGACTGGAATCCAACTAATTACAGCCTCACAGGTTTTCAGCTCACAGTTAAAGAGACATGTCACTCATTCAAAAGCTTAAATATTATAAGATTCAAAAATAAGGATTAAGCTGATTAAGAAACTATCAAAACTATGAAGAATTAACATTTTAGGATCCTGTAAATTAAATACTTCTAAAATGCATTCATGGATATCACAGTGTCAATACTCAATCACACTTATTTTTGTTGGGAGACTTTTTTTAATCAGAATGGTTGTAAGGGAAAGAAGTATTCAGACTGCTACTGTTACTTCTGAACTAACAAATTTTGCTGAGTTTGACTGGAGGGCTCAGCTCCTCGTGGTATTTTCTTTACTTCAAACTTAAAAAATACTGATCACTGATGCACAAACCCCTTAGTTAGATGCAAAAAGTCCCTATATGAGTTCACCATCAAAGCATGCCAGCTGAAATGTATTGATCATGAAAAACAACAATAGTCTGATCTCCCTTGGTCGCGAAATTAGACTTTGGTGAGGTCATCCTAATATATTCGCATTCAAATTTAAACTGAAATCAACATTTCTAGAAATCTTAAAATGTAAATGTCGTCCCGACAAATTTAATGCAAACTGTACTTTTAAGTGTTAAAGCCAGACTACAGAGCCAGGCAGTCAACAAGTTGATTCCCAAAGAGGGTTGAATCCCAGGACTAAAACAATGACAATAACTTTGATATGTGTATTTGTTATTCTTGTTTTTTATTGCAGTATTACTTCAGTGCCTTGTAAAAAAAAAAGAATGTGAATGTTGTAATATGTGTGTATATTGCAGTGTGCCAACATCTGTTGCATCAGCGTCGCACCGTTGACCCCAAAGAAAACTGGCAGCTTACGGGGCCTACCAGGGGCAGCCAGCGGGGCGAGCCCCGCCCCTACACAGCTGCATACCATCGGGACCTCGTCAGGGGAGGTATAAAGAGACTCCCCAGGAGCAGCTGAGGGGACAGGCCCCAGACAACGCCACCTCACCCAGACCTGGCAGTTTTTCTTTGGGTTGTGGGGTTTTTCCCTCCTCCTCTACCTCTTTTGTTGATAAAACGCCCTTCAGGGCCCTAAACACATACTCGTTCCCTGTCCCATCTGTCGCTCGCCAATGTTATATACAGTCTCTCATGAAAATGAGTATACCCCGCACATTTTTGTAAATATTTGAGTATACCTTTTCATGTGACAACACTGAAGAAATGACACTTTGCTACAATGTAAAGTAGTGAGTGTACAGCTTGTGTAACAGTATAAATTTGCTGTCTCTTCAAAATAACACAACACACAGCCATTAATATCTAAACCGCTGGCAACAAAAGTGAGTACACCCCTAAGTGAAAATGTCCGAATTGGGCCCAAAGTGTCAATATTTTGTGTGGCCACCAGTATTTTCCAGCACTGCCTTAACCCTCTTGGGTATGGAGTTCACCAGAGCTTTACAGGTTGCCAATGGAGTCCTCTTCCACTCCACCATGACGACATCACAGAGCTGGTGGATGTTGGAGACCTTGTGCTCCTCCACCTTCCATTTGAGGGTGCCCCACAGATGCTCAATGGGGTTTAGGTCTGGAGACATGTTTGGCCAGTCCATCACCTTTACCCTCAGCTTCTTTAGCAAGGCAGTGGTCATCTTGGAGGTGTGTTTGGGGTCGTTATAATGATGGAATACTGCCCTGCGGCCCTGTCTCCAAAGGGAGGGGATCATGCTCTGCTTCAGTATGTCACAGTACATGTTGGCATTCATGGTTCCCTCAATGAACTGTAGGTCCCCAGTGCCGGGAGCACTCTTGCAGCCCCAGACCATTACACTCCCACCACCATGCTTGACTGTAGGCAAGACACACTTGTCTTTGTACTCCTCACCTGGTTGCCGACACACACGCTTGACACCATCTGAACCAAATAAGTTTATCTTGGTCTCATCAGACCGCAGGACATGGTTGCAGTAATCCATGTCCTTAGTCTGCTTGTCTTCAGCAAACTGTTTGTAGGCGTTCTTGTGCATCATCTTTAGAAGAGGCTTCCTTCTGGGACGACAGCCACGCAGACCAATTTGATGCAGTGTGCGGCTTATGGTCTGAGCACTGACAGGCTGACCCCCCACCCCTTCAACCTCTGCAGCAATGCTGGCAGCAATCATACGTCTATTTCCCAAAGACAACCTCTGGATATGACGCTGAGCACGTGCACTCAACTTCTTTAGTCAACCATGGCGAGGCCTGTTCTGAGTGGAACCTGTCCTGTTAAACCGTTGTATGGTCTTGGCCACCGTGCTGCAGCTCAGTTTCAGGGTCTTGGCAATCTTCATAGAGCCTAGGCTATCTTTATGTAGAGCAATAGTTCTTTTTTTCAGATCCTCAGAGAGTTCTTTGCTATGAGGTGCCATGTTGAACTTCCAGTGACCAGTATGAGGGAGTGTGAGAGCAATAACACCAAATGTAACACACCTGCTCCCCATTCACACCTGAGTCCTTGTAACACTAACGAGTCACATGACACCGGGGAGGGAAAATGGCTAATTGGGCCCAATTTGGACATTTTCACTTAGGGGTGTACTCACTTTTGTTGCCAGCGGTTTACACATTAATGGCTGTGTGTTGATTTATTTTGAGGGGACAGCAAATTTACACTGTTATACAAGCTGTACACTCACTGCTTTACATTGTAGCAAAGTGTCATTTCCTCAGTGTTGTCACATGAAAAGATATTATCAAATATTTGCAAAAATGTGAGGGGTGTACTCACTTTTGTGAGATACTGTAACTCTATACAGTACTGTGCAGAAGACTTAGGCACCTGAAAGTCGAACTAAGGCAATTTATTTGGGTAGTAGGTGTTTAAATTAAAAAACATAGACTTTTGGTCAGTGGACATTGAAATCTGATAATTCCATACACAATAATTACTAAACATGAAACAGCGGGAACCATTGCTCTAGATAACTCATGACGTTGGTATAACCTCTGAATAGTTGGAGTCCAGACACACAATGTCCTCTATGTATGGCATTATGAATATGGTCCTGTATGCAATAATTAACTTTTCCATTTGAATACCACCACGACGGAACATGAATAACCATTAGATAAAACTGCATCATGGTCAAAAATGAACGCCAATTACATTACATGGGAGATACACATGCAAATTCAAAACAGCGCACCCTCTGTGCTCCGACTTAGCTGATTTCTAAGTTTGACGTCCTGACGCAGAGACTGCAGATAAGTCATTGGTTTTCATCAAGTCACTGTTCTGATGTCCTGCAAGAGACAATGGCTAAAACAGACCAGCACCAAAGTGTTACTATAGACCCAAATAAGTCAAACCATTCTCTGGAGATAACTTCATCCATCAACACAAAAACTCTGAAATCGTTTGAAAGCCAACAATAAGAGTTCTGCATTACAACAAAGATATTTAGTTGTTGTGATTATGCTCTGTATAGCATCCTTTCCTTTAAGATGTTTTTAGTTAGTGTCTTGAAATTTACAAGCATACACCTCTGCTTGCTTCTGTTGAGGTTAATGAATGGAAAGAATGTAATTTCCATGTCTGCTCTGAGTCCTGTCATACCATTCCAGTGATTCTTTACCCGCCCTTACTCAATCAAAGGTTATTTTGAACTCCTGGCAGTCTATTTAAAGAACATTGTTGACAGAAAATACCTGATTTACCTGAAACTTCAACCTGATAATGAAAGAGGAACAGATAAAATCTGATTTCTTACAATAAAGGCCAGGCCTGGAAGAGGAACTCTCACACATGTCACATTGAACAGCTTTCTCCATGTCCTCTATTTAAAGAACAGTCTATTTAAAAGGACATTCCTGAGAACATTTCCATGACTAAACTGGATCATCAACCAGATGATGAAATTGCCTGAGATAAGGTCTGAACCTCTTGGATAAAGACCGCAAACACAAGTAACTCTCACAAATTGCATAATGCCTGTTGATAAGCAAACTATCCATGAGTAGCCTAGATTTTAAATTATAAGTAAGGTTTTCATCATGTTTGTGGTTCCTCACTCACTCGATGTCTCATTCCCCTCTGAAAACTTGTTGCTCAACACAACCAATCCTGTACCACACATAACCCTCCCCTATGGGGCCTTGAACTGTTTAGGAGTGTCCACCGACTTCAACTTTATCTTCCTCATATATGCCTCACTAAGTCACACGTGTGACATTCGGATATCTCAGGAATTTAACTGTGACATAACCCTGTCGACACGCGAACAGAGCCCGGCGTTATCACTTCCAGTTCAGCTTGATCAATGGCGTTTACAACGACTGATCTCCAGGGTCACACTTCCAATGGGTAGAGAAGAATGGGATTCATTCAAAGACTAGACATGCCTTGTGAAGCGACGTTGTGCAATTAGCTAATAATAAAGGGCCACATGAGGCCTGACGCACTTTGCACTCATGTGTTATCTATAAAAAGGCCCTTGCAAGTAAATAATGGTTAAAGATAGCAAGGCGTGGGTTTAGAAAGGGGAGGAATTGGGCTGATGCTCATCAGATGAAAGCACTACTCTGTTGAGTTATTTCCGCAGCTTGGAGCCGGCCTCCGTGACTGGTCGTCTCTAGCTGTGAAGCATTGTGAGGATGCCACACAGTTCACACTCTAGTACATTTGACCTCGCAGACTGAGTTCAGCCAATCAGAGCTGAGATGCAGGTGGAGCTTGGGTATTATCAGCTTGATCAGGAAGTATAAAGAGTCAGTGAACTTTCTTGAGAATTCGTTTTGGAAGCCCAAGGAGCAAGGTTAAGTCACTTTTTTGCCATTGAACAGAAATAATCAGAAATGGTTTTTGGCTGCAGGGCGGCCTCTGAAGACATTGAGAACACAAAAGGCCTTTTGTAAGTTTTTGATTTAAATGTAATTACAGCATTGTAATTGTTTATTTTTAAAATAGGAATGTACTTATTATGAGCACATATTGGTTCTGTTGGTATCACATTTGCAAGTACCGTATACCAGCCATATTTTGAAAAGGATAATGTCACTGTGATATAAACAAGCCATAAGACATAAGAGGGTTTATGGTATATGACAAAATACTACTGAGGTGATGTCTTGCTATTCTAAATAAGTAACCAACATAATTAGAACATTAAACAAATGTTTTGTCATACCTGTGGTCTGACAGATCTCGGCTATCAGTACTCAGGATCCATATATATTTCCTGAACATTAACATTCTTATCATTTCTTCAACAGACATAAACCCTGGAAATCAAGACTCCATAACTTCATCCACACTCCCTTACCTCACGCAAGGAAGAAAGTGCACATGTGCGTAAAAACAAATTATAATAATAATTTAACATTTTATTTCTTATTTGAACTAGTTTGTCAATAAATTCAATAACACTATTCCTCTGTTTTAACATTTAATTCATTTCTTTGCAGACAATCTAGTGATGGTTTAAAACAGTTGGAACAATCCTTAGAGAAACTACTCACTCATAAATGTAAATATAAAAGGTGTTACCATAGAGTCTAAATTTGTTCAGAATGTTTTAGTAAACAATGTAAATAAGACACTACACGGCTTCCACATTCATCCAAATAACCATAAAAATTTAACATTTTCTCCTTTTAGATGGCAAAGCAGCATTTCGTGACTTTCTGAAGTCTCAGTTCTGCGAGGAGAATTTAGAGTTTTGGCAAGCCTGTGAGGAATTCAAGTCCATCACCAATCCAGAGGACCTTGCCTCTAAAGCAACAAGCATTTACAAAGAATTCATCCAAAGTGACTCCCCAAAGGAGGTAAACACAAATTATTATTTTGACGATAACAATATAAATGTATTATTATATTTTCTTCATTTATGTCACTTACAGCCCTGGAAAAAATTAAGAGACCACTGCACCTTTTTCTTTCCTTTCCAAAAAAGTTGAGAAGGAAGGTTTTGAAAACAGTGTTATGATAGTATCAAGGATGTAGAGCTTGTTTTTCATTGCATTTTTTTTCAGGTTAATGTTGACTTCCATACAAGAGACACCATCGCTCAGAATCTCCAGCAGCCAACGCCATCTTGTTTTGACGGTGCCCAGAAGAAGGTTTATAGCCTTATGGAGAACGACATTTACCCTCGATTTATTCAGTCAGACTACTTTAAGGAACTGGATACGGGTAGCAGGGGCTTGGGGAAACACAGAAGAGCTTGAGTCGTCCGGACCCCAAAAAACTGACTGTTGCAACTTGATTTTGAATGCGACCAAATTATCTAGTTTGCTCGTGAAGAGCACATTACATTTTCTCTCACAGATTGGTGTGCCTGCTAAAGAGATTTAAAAATGGCCTCACAAGAGTTTGAATTATTTTTTATACATGGTTGTGTACAGTATATTTGTAAAAGTGATAATATTTATTTTTTTATTCTTTCACTGTTAAGTTGTGTTTTTAATTGAGTTCATTGCTGCAACGATCCATTGACATTTTGTGTTTGGATTGAGGGATGTGCAAACCCTCCTGCAGCCAATGTTTACACCCAACGCACATTTTCTAATCCAGGACACAAAGTGTACAAGTGCACACTGTGGTAGAAGAGTACAGAATGACGGTTGGCCTTGGTCCTTCTCATCTGAGTACTTTCAGTCATCTCATGTAATGTCACGGCTGGAAGCTACGACGCACAGACCATAAGCCCGCTACCTCAGCCGAGATTCAGAGACTTACCAGTCCTTAAAACTGACCCAAGATAAGCCCTAGGGTGAGGCCTGGACTAAGGAGCGATGTTGTCATCAGATGTCAAGTTGTTGGGAAAAAGTAAGTGTCTTATTCATTAAACAAAAGCGGAGATCTGGAATCTGGATTGAAATGCATGCACTCCTCCCAGTACTTGCAAATGTTTTTAGGTCACATATAGCTTATACTGAAATGCCAAGGGATATAATTACACAATATCACATTTCAGACTGCAGCAGGACTGTAATTTCTTTATTTTTCATATATAGGCTACTGCAATGCTAATGCACTGTAATAAAATACATTGGTCCTTTAAAATGATGACTATCAAGGCAGTGCCATGATGATATTGTGCTTTTAGCAGTAACAAATGCAAAAAACATACTTGCTGGATATCAAAGAGATGTTATTGTCAAGGAGATGTAATTGTCAAGGAGATGTTTTGGGCTTGGCAGCAATTTTAGAGAATGTGGTTTTCATGAGGCTTAAGAAAAATGCAAAGATAATAAGTATATATTTTAATATATAGCCTAAGTAAAACTATTCTGTCTTAAAATTGCTTGTGTGTCCTATCCAACACTATGCCTTCTTGCACACGGTGCTAGTAAAGCACACACAAAAGGGCCTCATGACAAATTTTCTGATTATGACAGAACATTTTAACACAAACAATGATTTGTACAATCACATTGCCACTTCCTCTTCACCAGAACACATGATATTAAGTAGAATTAACCCTTTCCCCTTCCAACCGAACCCCTCATGATCTGAGCCTAAATTGTCATAACACTTTCAGAGCAGCAATTAATGTATCACTTCCTTTTAATTGTTGACATGCCAACTAAAGAAGTCAGATGTCAGAATCGGATCACTGTGCTATATAAATAATAGGTACACACTTAGTCAAAAGGTTTCATGGGTGCTTTGCATGTCATTATAGACACAGATCGTGATGTCCCAATACAATCACCTATAAAAGATCAGATCATTTGCCATTGTGAAGTTAAATCCTGACCCCACCCACCCCAAAAACATTTCCCCTCTCTCTGAATCTCCATCACTTCTGTGGAAATTTTAAGAAATTGTGCCAAATTCACTTTTATTTAAAAATATCACAAGACTTAAAAAAGGACCCATGTTTATCATGACAATGATTGGGTTGTTTTTCCATCCTCCATTACATCAGTAGGCTTTTCCTAACTTGAAATCCCTTATTTAGTAGCTGCATTTTAGCCAATAGTGTCCTCTAGTGTTATAAGAAATTAAGAAAGCCTAAAATGTTTACAGTGTAGATTATTTCGAATTCATGACAGAGACCCTTTATTACAAAGGTCCATCTCAAACAATTGCCTAAATTATTAATTTAAAAGGCCCAGTTTTTCCAAAACGTTTCAACTGGATTACAATTATCTCCATTCCTTAATATCATATTATGTGGTACCCTATTTTGTACCACATATATAGTACAAAATAGTGTTTTCCAATTCTTTAAATAGAGATTAAGCAACTTGCCAAATCTATTGGCCAGGTGAGGTTATACGCACACTGCCGTACAATTGCAAACATCATTAACTGTCAATATGTGTGTGCGTTATATTTTAGTTTTTTTGAGCACTGACTTTGCTGATAGCTGCTTCAGTTCAATTTACGTAGCCTATTACTGTGACTCTGTGGCTTAAAAAATACAAAACAAGACTTTGGTGGTAATCAACTGCTGGGAATAATCGCCACTGACAGGAAAGAAGAATGTAGAGAACTAATGCTCTCCCAGCAACCACTTCTTCGGCTGCGTCTGATGTCGAGTCGGTCTGTGCGTTTCATTCAGTGACGCCCATCCGACCAGAAAATCAACAATTTGATTAGCTGCAGTATTAGTCACAGATTACGGTAAGTGCGAAAAAGAACATGCGTGATGTCATCGAAATTGAAGCCGGGAAATGTATATTTTCTTGGTCTTTACGTCTGGCCAAATACTACTAGTTCAAACAGTAGCTAAATTGTTAGCAACTGTTAGTTATCGCCACAGCCACAACGGCTAGCTACACTATCTCGGGTCCAGGTTGTTACGTTACTACACACACACACACACACACACACACACACACACAATCCCATGTCGCTGGTAGTGGTGTTGTTGACGCCGGCTCCTGGACCAGAGTTAGTCACAACACCAGAAGCTATTAGCTCTCTGGCCAGCCAGTACCGCTCAGACTGAATTGACTTGGTCGGCAAAGATTTTATGTTGTTTTGTGGCTTATGCCTCTAGTCCCAGTGAAACTGTTATCGTTTTAGCTTTTATTGTAGCCTACTACTAGCTAGTTTGTTTAATGATTCTTTCCTAAGTCAGCTAACTTGCTAACGTTAGCATGCATTGAATGACAACAAAAGTAAGCAGCTGCAATGAATCGTATCGTGGTTATCTAGCTACCATATGAATGTCATTCCTAATCGGCTTAAGTCTATTTATATCAACTTACGATAGCTGCTCATTAAGGGTTCTGTCTAGCTATTAGGGTAGCCAGACGTATTACTGTTGTTGTTAGCCATGACAACTTGCTAGCTAGCTATACTGTTGTACAGTGCACAGTAAGAACAATAACAACCTGGACCGTTATCTTTCCTGTTAAGAAAAACCCTCCATAGCTGGTACGATGATCCATTTTAAAACTTAAAAAGTAATGTAATGTACAGCTAAAACATCGTTCTCTACACCTGTCTCCGGCTCAGAGGAACTGTCACAATGGAACTATTAGGACAGGGTGCCAACAACAACGACCAAAACTCTGCCGCCGACGGTGAACACCCGTGGGAGGTAACGGACATAACCAGACTCCGCCGCTTCCTGTGCTACGGCTCGGAGATGGCCATCTATGACACCAAGGAGCATCGGCTGGGCATGGAGAGTGCCCTGGCTCTGCTCTCACTGCTCCAGGAGGGCAGAGGTTGTGAGGTGGTGGAGGAGGTCAAGAGGCTGGCTCAGAAGGGCAAGTCGGTCAGGGCCAACCCCTCCCTGTTCGCCCTGGCCGTATGCTCCCAGCACGCCGACCTGACGATTAGACAGGGGGCGTTCCGAGCCCTGAGGGATGTGTGCCAGGCGCCTGAGCATCTTTTCACCTTTGTCCAGTACAAGAAGGAGGTGAAGGACGGGATGCGGTGTGGTATATGGGGACGGGCCCTGAGGAAAGCCATTTCGAGTTGGTACAATGAACAGGACGCCATGAGCCTGGCTATAGCAGTGACCAAATGTAAAACGAAAGGGGGGTGGTCGCACCAGGATCTGCTCAGACTCTCCCACACCAAGCCCGCTAACGAAGGTGAGCTGCAAGAGTTGTACCTGTGCTCAAATACTGTTTTAGATATATACACTGATCAGCCATAACATTACGACCACTGACAGGTGAAGTGAATAACACTGATAATCTCGTTATCATGGCACCTGTCAGTGGGTGAGATATATTAGGCAGCAAGTGAACGTTCTGTCCTCAAAGTTGGTGTGTTAGAAGCAGGAAAAATGGGCAAGCGTAAGGATCTGAGCGACTTTGACAAGGGCCAAATTGTGGTGGCTAGACGACTGTGTCAGGGCATCTCCAAAACTGCCGCCCTTGTGGGGTGTTCCTGGTCTGCAGTGATCAGTACCTATCAAAAGTGATCCAAGGAAGGAGAACCGGTGAACCGGCGACGGTCATGGGCGGCTGAGGCTCATTGATGCGCGTGGGGAGTGAAGGCTGACCCGCGTGGTCCAATCCAACAGACAAGCTACAGTTGCTCAAATTTCTGAAAAAGTTAAAACTGGACCACGGAGCAATGAAAGAAGGTGGCCTGGTCTGATGAATCACGTTTCCTTTTACATCACGTAGATGGCCGGGTGTGTGTGCGTCACTTACCAGGAGAACACATGGCACCAGGATGCATTATGGGAAGGAGGCATGCTGGCCGAGGCAGTGTGATGCTTTGGGCAATGTTCTGCTGGGAAAACTTTGGTCCTGCCATTCATGTGGATGTTGCTTTGACATGTACCACCTACCCAAGCATTGTTGCAGACCATGAGCACCTTTTCATGGCAACAGTATTTCCTGATGGCATTGGCCTCTTTCAGCAAGATAATGCGCCCTGCCACAAAGCAAAAATGGTTCAGGAATGGTTGTTGTGTGCCTCAAACGAGTTCAAGGTGTTGACGTGGCCTCCAAATTCCCCAGATCTCAAT
>JACXGI010001165.1:29203-40412 GCA_016801175.1 Esox masquinongy
TTAGTTTAATATGCTGGATTATCCCTGAAGCAGATAAACACAGAGGATATTTTCTTCGCCTGACACTACATCATCCATTCTTTGTATGCGTGTGTGTGCGCACGTGTGTACAGCTGTCAGTGACAGTGGTTGACATTTTGTTGTGTGTGTGTGTGTGTGTGTGTGTGTGTGTGTGTGTGTGTGTGTGTGTGTGTGTGTGACATAGTATTTTATCCTAAAAATAATGTGCTAATTAATAGGGTTGTGGCCTGTAGGCTTCCCACCTGTCTATCTTAAAGATGCACTAACATGCTGTTGCTCTGGATGATATTGTCTATTTGAAACTGAAATCATGGCATCAGGAAACATGGTTGAATGGCTTCCTCCCATTTCTCCACTGCCATGTTTGCAGCAATCACGTTGATCAGTAAGTACACTATGAAAGGATGGAAGGAGGTCCAGGTGGCGTACGCAGACAAGGAGAACTCAGAGGAGGTGGTGAAAGTCCTCTCGTACCTGGGGGCGGTTGAGAAGGTCAAACACAGTGCTGACGAGATGGAGGTCACCCATCTGATAGAGGAACACCAGCTGGAACAGGAACAACTATTGACAGACCACCTGAAGTCCAAAGAGGTGAGCGGTATGGACCAACCAAATCCACAATTTACTTTTTTCTTTGCTTTTGTTTATATGAACAGAATGTAGGAAAGATGGTTTGATTAAATGGCAGTAGGTTGGAATGGAACCCATGCTCCGTCTACGCATTCTCTGGTGGCAGGAGTTTACAGCGCTATGCCAAACCAGGCTACCCAAGCCAATATTCAGCCGACTCTTAAAGGGGTTATCCTATCCACAAAGGAAAGGTGATCAGATTGTTTTGATGCTGAGATAAGACAGTCATCTAATGTGTTTACTTGATACAGCTGTGAATCAGAAAGTGCCTAATTATTATGTCATTTTATGATTAGGGAAGTTAAGCACTAGTTATCGGGGGAAAGTCGAAACAATGTTACATCACAGTATTCTTTTTGACAATATTAAAATTGATCCTATGCACTCCAGATCGCCAAATCGGCCGTTAGACGGCATGGGCGAACTTGTCTAGAACACATCCGTCTGGTGACGTTACCTGTATGAATGAGCGGATAACATTTGCTTAGCAACAGCATGACACAGCATGACAAGCTGAATGTGATTGGTCGACTGTCTGCTGGGCGGGAGTATTATACGGCCATCCATTTATTTCCTGTCTCGTCTTTTCTTGAATATCTTTTTCAGACTTGCAACTAGAAATCTCTACCTGATTGAACATGTTATGTTTTCTAATGCTTAATTGATAGTGCAGTTTGTGTGATTTTATGATTGCATAACTGTTTCACATGGTGATTGCATTTGTTCCCCAATGAGATAATATAGTGCTTAGCTAGCCAAAACTTGTCCAGAGAGCATTGAAATGGAGGTTGTGTAGGAAGCATTATTTAGCTAAGCATACCATGGGAATTTGTTGTTTGGGTGGATTAGCCCTTAATATCATCCGCTTGTGTACATTTTTCATGTCAGTCAATCAATCAAATTTATTTATAAAGCCCTTTTTACATCAGCAGTTGTCACAAAGTGCTTTTACAAAATGCCCAACCTGAAACCCCAAGGAGCAAGCAACAAAAATGTTGAAGCACAATGGCTAGGAAAAACATGTAAATCCCAATCATAAAACTTGGAAAGCTTTAAACGAATGATTGAAATGGTTTTTTTTTTTGTCAGAATATTGTCTGGAAGTATAATTGAACTTTATACATATACAGAATCTCAGGAATTCTGAGAGTCACAATGCATATTGTATTAGCAAATATCGTGACAATACCGTATCGCAAGGTCCCTTGCAATTCCTTGCCCAATTAAGCACTCTATCATGTTTTCATTGTGGCTGTTAAGCACTCATTGTATCGCTGTAGTTAAAGCACTGTTGGATTTTATCATTGTGGAAGATAAAAACATTATAATTATGGAAGATAAGCACAGTATAATTTTGTCATTGTGGACTATTAGCACTGTATTGTGGAAGATGAGCACAGCCTCATTGTGGAAGATAAGTACAGTATAATTTTATCGTTGTGGAAGATGAGACAAGTGTATAATTTTCTTGTTGAATTTTAATCACAGTATAATTCTATTATTGTGAAAGTTAAGCAGTATCATTTTACTGTGATGCAAGTATGTTATTTTACATGTGGTCTTGAAACATGTATTACTTTGGTGGGATAAGATTGTGGGTTGTTATTTAGTAAAGTCTGGTTGTCTTTTCTTCGCTGTAGGTATGGAAAGCTTTATTAAAGGAGATGCCTATGGCATCACTGCTAAGAGCCCTGGGTAAGATGACCGCAGATCAAGTCTTGGTACCAGGAAGCTCAGACGTGGCAGCGGTTTGCGAGAGGATCCAGAGTGAGGCTTCTTTAATGAAGGTGAGGTGTACCCAGCTGCTGTCTCTCAGCCTTTAAGAAATGTAATTCATCTGCCCTGATTTCTAAGGAATCTAACAGTTCTATTGTTGATTTAGGCAAAACTGCACCCCTTCAGCATCTTAACGGCCTCTGAAAACTACAAAAGGGGCCAAGGCAACCGGGGCAAACTAAAATGGGAACCCAGCGTTGAGATCCTCAAAGCACTGGACTGCGCTTTCTACAAATGTTTCAAGGCGGGTTGAGTGTTTGTATCCACAAATTGCTGAACGACCGAGGTATCTGTCTTCTGAGTAGTGTATTCGTTTCCTCAGAACGTGGAGCCGACAGGCAAGCGCTTCGTGGTGGCGGTGGACGTCAGCACGTCCCTTAGCAGCACTGTCCAGGGGACCTCTGTCGGCACCGCTGTGGCGGCTGCAGCCATGACCATGGTGAGTGCCACACCGCTACTGCTGCACTCAAGCCGCACCATAGAGATGAGTAGAGGGCGTGTTGTAACGCCCACGGGACAATGGAAAGATGGGTGTTGGGCTTTCCTTCTCACTAAGGGTTGTTGACTTGTTGTCACGGCTAGGGCTGTCATGATTGTGACATTTTAGTTGACAATTGATTGTCGCCCAAATAACTGCGATTAACGATTTAAATGTCTATATTGTTAATGTTATGCCAGTATTATAGTTTAAGCCTAATAATATTGTAAAAATACACACGTTGGTGGTCCTTCGGATTTGTGGTGTTTGCACTTTTGATTGCCACCTTTCAGGAGGAAATTTGACAGTTCGTCTCCTCCAAATAAATGCTTCATTTGGCTTAAAACCAAAATGCGCCCAGAGCGGTGCAGATGTGTTCGGCTTTGGAACCACTAAATCAATGTTGTTGATTTGATGATTGCTCTACAAAAAGCAGAGACGATTACATTTTCCTGCACATTGTAACATTTCACCTCTCGCTCTGCTGCACGTATTGTTATAGGCTAGTTATTGGAAATAGCTCATTCTAAAACTATTATGTAGGCCTTCTTAACATAGCGAAAGATGTTTGAATGCTCAGTTGATTAAGTCAGTTGAACATGTACAAGGACGATTCTTTTTTTCATTCAAACTAGGCCTAAATATGCAATGGGACGACAGATATTTCTATATATGCATTTTAATGTGCATTATCTAATTAGAAAATATGGATGGAAATGACAAAATTCGACTTACAATATTAGTAAAAATATTTTACACACGACTCGATACAACAAATAGGCAACTGAAATGTGTTTATCTATTAACTAATAATTTTGTGAAATTACGTAACGTTGCATTGCAAAAGAGTTCTAAACTGGGTTTAAACATGCTGAAATTAAGGAGCAAATTACTTTCATTAAATTATCTGTGCCTATAACTTTCCACAGAGCTGTCAAACGCTCTGCTGCACCCCTGGGCTAGACATCCTACCTGTTTAAAACGGACATAAAAAATGAACTGACCCCTGTTCAAAAGTCTCCATACCCTTAGTTCTTAATACTGTGTATTGAGCCCTTTAGCATCAATGACAGCGTGCAGTCTTTCTGCCCATTCGTTCTGGACAAAACGCCTCCAGGTCATGCAGGGTCTTTGGTCGTCTTGCATGAACTGCACGTTTGAGATCTCCCCAGAGTGGCTCAATGATATTAAGGTCAGAAGACTGTGAGGGCCACTCCAGAACCTTCACCTTTTTCTGCTGTAACCACTGGAGGGTCAACTTGGTCTAGAGCGTCCCATGCGCAGCTTTCGTGCAGAAGAATGCAAATTATCTGCCAGTATTTTCTGCTAACATGCTGCCTTCATCTTGCCATCAATTTTCACAAGATTCCCCGTGCCTTTAGAGCTCACACACCCCCAAATCATCAGTGAGCCATCACCATGCTTCACAGTGGGGATGTTATTCTATCCACTATAGGCCTTGTTGACCCTGTCCAAACATAGCGCTTATGGTTGTGACCATAAAGCTCTATTTTGGTCTCGTCACTCCAAATTACAGTGTGCCAGATGCTGTGAGGCATGTCAAGGTGTTTGCAGGCATATTGTAACCATACTTTTTTGTGGCATTGGGGCAGTAAAGGATTCCTTCTGGCAACTCGACCATGCAGCGCATTTTTTTTCAAGTATCGTCGTATTGTGCTCCTTGAAACAATCACACTGTCTTTTTCCAGAGTAGCCTGTATTTCTCCTGAGGTTACCTGTGGGTTTTTCTTTGTATTCTGAACAATTCTTCTGGCAGTTTTGGCTGATATCTTTCTTGGTCTACCTGACCTTGGCTTGGTATCAGGAGATCCCAGAATTTTCCAATTCTTAATAAGTGATTGAACAGTACTGACTGGCATTTGCAAGGCTTTGGATATCTTTTTATATCCTTTTCCATCTTTATAAAGTTCAATTACCTTGTTACGCAGGTCTTTTGACAGTTCTTTTCTGCTCCCCATGGCTCAGGATCTACCCTGCTCAGTGCATCCATATGAGAGCTAACAAACTCATTGACTATTTATACACAGACACTAATTGCAATTTAAAAAGCCACAGGTGTGGGAAATTCACCTTTAATTGCCATTTTCACCTGTGTGTGTTACCTTGTGTGTCTGTAACAAGGCCAACTATTCAAGGGTATGTAAACTTTTGATCAGGGCCATTTGGGTGATTTCTGTTATCATTATGATTTAAAAAGGAGCCAAACAACTACGTTTTTTGCATGATCAGTCATATTTTCAAAATCAATGCCAAAATTTAACAATTTCTGTAAGTCTAATGGTTCGTAGAACACTTCATTTGTCTGCTGATTCTGAGAACACTTCATTTATGTCTGCTGATTCTGGGAACACTTCATTAAGGTCTACTGATTCTGAGAACATTTAATTTAAGTCTGCTGATTCTGAGAACACTTCATTTATGTCTGCTGATTCTGAGAACATTTCATTTAAGTCTACTGATTCTGAGAACATTTCATTTAAGTCTACTGATTCTGAGAACATTTCATTTAAGTCTAATCCCAGGTATCTTAAAGCACAAATATTTTAAGTTCTAAAGTTGGTTGTCTATGTTAAAGGTTATTGCACGGACGGAGGCCGAGACACAGGTTCTGGCCTATTCTGAAGGAGCTGTAGTTCCTTGCACCATATCAGCCGACATGTCTCTTCGTGAAGTAACAGCCGAGCTAGTGAAGGTACACACACTCACACTCTATTATTATGATTAAAATAATAATAAAAATGTGGATAGATGTCTGAAACTTCATTTTCGAATGGGCAGAAAATACTCAAATGTTTTTCCTTCCAGGTCCAAAAAACATTTGCTAAAGTTGTCTTTACCGAGCACAGTTGTCTTTACCGAGCACAGTTGTCTTTACTGTTTAATCATGGTTTGTAATATTATTCTGTCACGGCTGGCCTTGTCAATCATGTGCTTACAGATTCCCAGCGGCTATACAGACTGTGCTCTGCCTATCCTGTGGGCCTCGGAGAAGGGGGTTGCTGTGGACATGTTCATTATATTCACCAACAGCGCCTGCTGGCACGGCAAGGCCAACCCAGCAGAGTGCCTGAGGATGCACAGACATGTAGGTGGAGTGCATGCATCTTCTAACTTCCTCACCTTCCAATCTGGACCTAGAATCCAGTTCCACTGCTCTTACTCCCCCCCCAACCCATCATCAGGCACTGGTTTAGACCCGGGACACCAGGTGGGTAACATTACGGATGAAGTGGGAAACAAAAAAGCAGGAGTTCTTGTTCTCGTAGGGTAAGACTTGAAAGTAAACCCTACATCCCTGCCTTGGCTGTTCGTTCAGCCATCTCTGGGCTATTGGCTCTTCCTTTGGAGGCTAGGATAGCAGAGTGTCTAGCTATCTTCAAACCTCTAAAAACTCACAATTTCATAAGATGCTTAAAGTAGTTCCACTGCCACCACCTCTGTCTTTTAACTTTTTGTTTATTTTTTCTATGGTGTTCTTTCCCGCACCGACCTTTGTTGATAACTAATTCATTGATTAGAATGCACTTACAATACTTGTAAACTGTTTGGTTGTTTCACCTGGCTCTTTTAAAATTCATGTACTTACTGTAAGTTACTCTGGATTGCTCTGAAGAGTGTCTGCTAAATGACTAAAATGTACATTTTAATGTTATTCATCTTGCCTCTATTGTGTTCTATTTTCTGTAGAAAACAGGCATTTTCTCCAAACTGATTTCATGCGGGTTGACCTCCAACGGCAACTCCATCGCTGAGGCCGCCGAAGACAGGGGCATGCTGGACCTAAGTGGCCTCGACCTAGGAGCTGTGGATGTCATCCATAACCTTGCCCTGGACCTGATTTGAGAACCGCTTCTGTACCGCATGAAGAAAAGATGAGGAGAGTGCCCGAGAGAGGAAAAAATCTGAAGATATTAATATCTACAATATCTTTTTTATTTTATGTTTTATCGTGAGTCCAACGCTGATGCATCCAGCAGGCTTGACCGAATTGTGAAAATGTGTTTGGTTATTTCCTGAAAGTTGGTAGAGGTGGTCTAAAAAAAAAAAAACTATCATGACGTAGTGAGTATACTCCCATTGTACTACATCAATCATGTGGTACTGTAGAACATTGCTTTTTTTTTTCCAGGGGAAAAAAAATGTCACAGATGTTATTTGGACAAGACCATTGACTTTAACCAAGCTGTCTCATGGGGTGGCCGTGCAAGAGACCTGTGTTGTAATGGGCAATAGAATTAATGTAGGGGAGACTGTGTGGTAGGTCTTGTACATCTACTATGATGTGATAGTTAGAGCACGTTTGGCGTTAACATAGAGGCCTTTTTTTACCTTTTAAAGTTTTTCCCTCTGTTGTTTGTAGCATTGTTATAAATGAGCACAGGCTAACCTGTGAGGACTTTAACGAAGCAAGGAGCCATGGGTCAGAAGGTCAATGAAAGTCTTGCGCTCTGATAGTTCTGAACTGAGCCTGTTGAGAATTGCCATGACCAAGCACTCGGGCTGTTGTTGCATTACTCAAAAATCCTAAATAATAAGGCTTGACCTATATCAATAGGTATTTTCCAAATATTTATGTGTTTACCAGTGAATGTTTCTGATGCTGTCTAATTATAAAATACCCTTTTGTACATTTAAAGATGCAGTATGGAATTCTAAGCTACCGTTTGTGAAAGTGGTGCTGTTGAGCCAATAAGTGCCCCAGAAATGGTGTACTGTGTCATATATGGCTGATCTGTGACCAAATGTCATCAAAACCGCTAGCTTTCCTATACCTCGCATGGAAAACTGAGGTATACTTGTTAATTTAACTTATGCACATATAAACTACATATTAACCATCCGGCCCAAAATGGGAGATTAAGAATTATTTGGTTGATTTTGGAAGTCCCAGATTGCATCTTTAAACAAGTAATACACGAAAGCAAAACCACTTTTACCTTGTCACTAATGAAAATGTAACGAGATGGATCTTTAGTCATTGTCACTGATTTATTGCAAGCTGGCAGTGTTAGTTTTTTCAGTGTGTCGTGGTCATTGGGGCACATATTTGAAAACGGTTTAACTGTATTTAACGCTAAAGGGAAAGGAATGTTTCTTATTGGACAACTCCCGGAACTCCCTCACAATTTCACTATCTTACTCTGTTTGGTGCTGAACGTGTATCACCCGGAGGTGTTCAGGACACATTTGCAATTTTCTGGAACTATTTTTACTTCAACATATTAAAAATGTTCTTGAAAGGATTTTTGAGGTACAACTACTCCCTTTTGGTGGGTCTGGTGAGATGTTGCTTGAAGCAGTGTGTGACAGCGTTCCCCAAACCACAACCCAACCTCTCCCTGTTTCTGAACTGGTCTTCAGTACAGAAATGTTCAATTAAATGTTCCGGACCGTGAAAACAAAGTGAAAGCAGCACTGGTATCTAGTGATTTATGAATCCTTTTCGATTGCTGTGTTGTGTTGAAGGTCAAAACAAGGTCATTTAACAGTCCATGGAGACTTAAGCTGCTAGAAGCACAATAGATTTATTACAGTGTAGTAGGTTTATAAAAAGCGAACACTAATGTAAAACTTGTCCTATCATGCAAAAACAAACTAACTTTTTCTGTACAAACTCTAGCTACATTTCCAATGTAATTTGAATTGAATGTATCTTTTTTCATACTTGTTTTTTTTTTTCTTCAAGACTTGAGCAATTGAACTTGGAATGCGTTATATTTCTTTTAAATATTGGATGAATACAATTGCATAATACTGATATGCTTTAACATTTAGGATTCAATTTAATGGGACAATGACAGCTGAAGTTACAATAGCAGAAGCGGATATTATTAATAAGATTTACTTAGACAAATTCTGACCATTGAACTGTGATTTCTTTTTTTAACTGTTTATTTAATTTTATGCAATATAAAGTAAACCGTGTATCAATTTAGACATTTAGTTTTTCCCAATCCCACGAGTTGAAGATAGAAGTCTATCTCTCAGATAGTTGTTTTAAAGTGCTTAACAAAACAGGCTAAATGTAAGCCATGATCTACGTTCATCCTAAAGAAATTATACGTGAGTCATTGACCCAGAATGGCCACAGGCCATACTGATTGAGATGTCTGACATCTGACTGGTCGGTATGGCTGTAATATTCCAATCCATGTTTAATTCAACATAAGGTGATGTTTTTTTCTGCTGCATGCCATTTACATTGTTAGTCATAGTGTCAATCCAAACCTTAATAAAGCTTTGTACATCTCTTAATATGAATCTACAGTATTTACTGACAATTTTATTTACAGAAAAAACTTGCTGTGGCCAAAGGCTAGTCTCTGCAGTAGAATGTACCTCAAAAATGGAGGCATAACAGTGGGCATGAATGAAAGATATACAGTTCTGCGTAGCTGTTAAAATGGGTGTAATGTTTATCAATATAGGTTCAGAATAGGTTTATCCACTAACATGAAAACACAAGAAAAAATTTGGGATCAGGCATTCTGTGTGAACA
The DNA here is from genome assembly GCA_016801175.1 of Esox masquinongy. NCBI lineage: Eukaryota > Metazoa > Chordata > Actinopteri > Esociformes > Esocidae > Esox > Esox masquinongy. Next base: position 38,629 of record JACXGI010001165.1, read on the forward strand.
CATTGAATTCTGTTGTTAGGTGACTGGGGGCCTTGTAGTCACACTACATCAAGACTAGTGAAGATGGCGGACGTGTTGAGTGTTCTTCGGCAGTACAACATCCAGAAAAAAGAAATCGTCGCCAAAGGAGACGAAGTTATCTTTGGAGAATTCTCTTGGCCAAAAAATGTCAAGACTAATTATGTCATTTGGGGGTATGTTAATTTTGCACATACATGGTTAAATAACTCGCTTTTTGTCGCCCTTTAGTGTAGCTAAGCTAGTTAGTTAGCAAATAGCTAACGTTGGCTAGCTAATGTTAGCTTCTAGCCACTGTGTTGTTGCCAAAACTTTTCTTGTCCTGTTTGTAATGTGCGAATATTACAGTTATATATAGCAAATGCAGCTAGCTTTTACTTCTCGTTTCGAGGTCTAGCAAACTACCCCGCCAACCTTAACTATGTAATGGCTTGCTAACTACGTAAAGTACAGTAACTTGCAAACTAATGTCTTTGGTTAGCTAGCTACAGCAGCTGTGTGTGGTTTGTTTAGTCTTCCATGGGTTTACCGAACAGACAGACTAGGAGACAACGTAGTCCCAAGACAGCTGTCTTACCAGCCAAGTTAACTCATTCCCATACAAATGTGGCTGAATGTGGAAATAATTTGGTTAGCTGCTGTCTTGGTCATATCTATGCCAAGTTTAGTTAGCTAGGTAATGCAACACAGCTATAATTTATATTTCCTGCACGTGACCCAACATCCAGACACCTAGGTGATGTTCTGTCAGGCAGGTTGCTAATTATGTCACTTGTTGGTGGTATTTTGTCCTGCACTGAAAGAGAGTTTTAATAGTAAAAACATAAATACATACAAGTAGCTAACAAAGTATGTCTCGCAAACTTAAGCTATTTGCTCGTGCCTCTGTTAATGCATTCAAGCTGATTGTCGCTGTGTCTTTCATTTCTGCAGAACCAAATGTAGTTTGGGCCACATTTTAGCTATAAAACTGTAAAGACCAGACAAGTTCTTAGCGTTACCCAGCAAGTTACAAAAGTTTCAAAAACAAAAGTTCGAATTTGTTATTCGAGGGACCTAGAAGAGCCCCGCCGACATCGCTGTAGACACCAGGCTGAACTGATGTTCAGCGAGGTGAAGCTGACAGGCGTTTTCACGTTCCATTTCCAGAACTGGCAAAGAGGGTCAGCCGAAGGAGTACTATACTCTGGACTCCATCCTGTTCCTACTCAATAATGTGCATCTTCCTCATCCATCCTACGTGCGAAGAGCTGCAGTAAGTTAACGTAACGTCCTTTAGGATAAACGTGTGTTGTCGAGGTGATTTAAAGTGTCGGATATGGTGTGTGTCGTCTTCTCTGGTTTCTGTGCTCATTCGCGTAGTTTTGCGGTGACCTTTGTTTTCTTGCTTTTCATAAAGATTTCTTCTGGTTATATCATTACCCCTTAGACGGAGAACATTCCGGTTGTCAGACGACCTGATCGAAAGGGCCTGCTTTCGTATCTCAATGGGGAAAGTTGTAAGTATGCAGTTCATATTCAACACCATGGAATTAATGCAAATTTTCATTCTTATGATGTTGTTCTACCGAAGCTTGTTCTCTTTTGCTTTCCCTTCACAGCTACTTCAACAAGTATTGACAGAAGTGCCCCCATAGAAATCGGTTTGCAAAGGCCAACACAAGGTACAGTTTAAGCATTAGGAATGTTACAACACTCTCATTAATTGAGTGATTTAATTCATGCTACATGCATAAAAGAAAATGTTCCTCTTTATTTATCCACAT
>JACXGI010001165.1:40512-52875 GCA_016801175.1 Esox masquinongy
TGTGTGTGTGTGTGTGTGTGTGTGTGTGTGTGTGTGTGTGTGTGTGTGTGTGTTATTACACCATCTCAAAGTAACTCCTTACCGTTTTTTTTATATGTGAAAATGACCCATACTGCACTTACATGCTAGAGTTTCTTGACGCAAACTAACTTTTTTTTTTTGCATCTTGTTGGACTGCAGGATGAGGAAAGAGTGCGCCTGGACAAGGAGCGTCTTGCTGCCCGGCTGGAGGGTCACAAAGAAGGAATTGTGCAGACTGACCAGATCAGGTATGGCGCGCATATTCCCGTTCATCATACAGTCTTCTGTGCAGAATATTTTTTTTTTACTGTTCTTCAACAATATTATACAACAGGTGGAAACTAGCTGAATTTCAAGTGCTATTTACATTAGGGTTAAGATGTAGCCACAGGGCAAATTGTCTGATTGACTGGACGTGTATGATAATATAGGGTTAGGGTTATTATTTCTGTACACCGAAAGTAGACCACAACTAAGCCTAAAAACGTCTTTAAAGATAGCAATATTTTACAGCGATGACTTTGAGATGATCACGTCTCTTTGTTTGTGAGAAATCGTTGAAACATAACTTAAACACTTGTTGCTATTTGATTGCACGTTACAATAGACAAAACAGAAAATGGTATTTCGAAGTCCCCAGCAACAATCTGCTAGTCATTGGTCTCGCTTTGCCACGGACTGTGTGCCCCCTTTAAAAACAATACATTTATTCTTGTATGATATGGACTTTGACCCTTTTGTGTCAAAGACCCATTGCGTCATGCTGATGCCAGGCAGCATTTGGGGTAAGCAGCAGGATTCTGTGGACTTGTCCTGCCTGGTGTCAACGGCACAGGGTGGTGGTGGTGTTTCAGTGTAGAGAAACATTCCCTAGAACACATTAGGCCCCGACATAACAGTACCAAGATGAATTTGGGCTGTCCCGGATGCACAATGGGTCCAGACCCGCACCAGAAGGCTATATCTTAATATGAACTGACCACTGAGTGTCGGTCTGAATCGACAATGAACAATGTAGATGAAACCAGCTAATAAAAGTTATCTGCAATTGGTCATCGTCACTTTCTTATGACGTGCTTTAAGATGAGTAATGCGTTATGCACTGGTCCTTAATCTCCAATGTTTGGAAGAAGTTTACTGTTGGAAGAAGGTAATATATTTATAATAAAATGTTTTAATGGAGAAAGACTTGGCTACTTCCTGCCCCTAGTCAGTGCAGTATCCATGGAGGCTGTCCCCTCCTCTCACTGCTGTATGGTGGTTGGTGCTTGGTTGCACAAGACACATGGGAGGTTTTGTGGGAGTTGATTGGGTGACAGACCAAGTCAATTAAGCCAATTCCTGCTGTGCTTAGAACTTCTCAGAAGTTTCTTATTGGACAAGGAAGGCCAAGTTTTTTTTCTCACCAGACCTTCCGCACCCATTGGTCGGAGTGTTGCGGGAACGTGACCTCCACCCCATGCCATGGCGTCGTCCTGACCCTGGGGCGAAATAAGGCGTTAACCGCGACCTCCGCTCCGCAGGTCGCTGTCCGAGGCCATGTCCGTGGAGAAGATTGCCGCCATCAAGGCCAAGATCATGGCCAAGAAGCGCTCCACCATCAAGACCGACCTGGACGAGGACATCACCCTGAAGCAGAGGAGCTTCGTGGACGCGGAGGTGGACGTGACCAGGGACATCGTCAGCAGGGAGCGTGTCTGGCGGACCAGGACCACCATCCTGCAGAGCACTGGGAAGGTCAGACCTCTAGAGCGGGGGGAGGGTTCCACGTGGCGCTCATGCTGACATTTAAGGAGCGCTTTGCCAGGAAGTAACCATGCGGTTTTTGCACTTTTGCGGGCTTTGCAAATGTCACTCGGCGGGCATATTCACCCTGCTACGGGTCTTCTAAATGCGACATCTTTCCTAAAATTGACGAGCAAATGTCATTTCGATGTCTGCAAAGGTTTCATGTGTGTTTCAACCTGCTCCTAAATGGATATAGTTGATTCAGATTGAATTTTGGTTATTTGAACGGCGTGTCTTGATTGTCGGGTAGGGACAGAGGAAATCGATTTGCAGAGGCATGAGGCCAGTTTAGTCAGTGTTGCCAGCAACAACCCAATCCATATAAATGTTGTCTGTGGATATCGGCTGAGGATGAGCATCCCCAAGGGGGAGGCTAGCAGTGGTCTTCATCCATTGCCGTTTAAAAAGCTTTTGCCAATCTTGTCTTTATGTGTGAACAGTCTTATTTGCCAGCAGGTGGCAGCAGTGCCTCATGGGAAATGAATTGATTTTGTTTCAATATTGCCTTTTCTGTTATTAATGGTGGGATTACAAATTAGGAGAAAGGGAAATTCTGTCAGAATCCTGGTTTTGTTTGATCAGAAATGTCTGTAAATTTTTGTAGTCACTGATCACTCCCTGGTTTCTATCTGTAGGGAATTTGTATGTAGAGTAAGCTCAAAGCATTTTATTATTTGGTTTCAAGGTTTATTTGTCAAATGCACCGAACAACACAGCGTCATCCTGCACTATGAAATTCTTGTGACATGGCACCCGACAACTACGTAGTGACAGTTAGGGTTAGAGTATAGAAGAGTATAGAAGCTTAAATATAGCTAGAACAAAAGAGTACTGTAAACTAGCAGAAATCTGGGTAGTATTATTGATATAGCTGCAGTCTGGGTAGTATTTGAACATTTAGATATGGCAAGTATGGCAGTAAGTAAACTAGCAGCAGTTGGTAGTTATTGAATATTATAGATGCATATGAGTGCAATAGGCTTATGAATGGTGACGTAGCACACTGCAACTACGTAGTGAGAATTTAAATTTATGTTTTGTTCACGGTTCAGTACGTTGCCGCACAGTGATCACGGAAAGGGTTCTTTTGCGGCTTTATGTACACATCAGGCTGTTTTTTGGGGGGGGTTTTTTCTTTCTAACACGTGATGTCTCAGCTTCCTGATAACCCTGTGCTGTTGAATCTATTGGTCCGGCAGAACTTCTCCAAAAACATATTTGCCATCCTGCAGTCGGTGAAGGCCAGGGAGGAGGGACGTGCCCCCGAGCAGAGGCCTGCACAGAACACCGCTCAGGTGGTAAGGGACAGTTTGACTGCCGATATTTACCTTCTTAAAAGTCTGTGAGATCCGTCGCGTGAATGTGAAAAGGTCATTGTGTTGGGAATTAAATCCACCGCCAGTAAAGACTGCGGATTCCCTCACCTCCCTGTTGTGTCATTCCCCAAAGAAACGAGCTTGGGTCCCCCAGAAAAAAAGTGATTTTCTTTTTAACTGGTCAAAGCTGAGTTGGCTGAAACACTGAACTTGCCACCTCATTACAGTCTTTATGGGGGATCATTAATTGGAAACGTCCCCTCTCTTGTTTTAAGTATAAGCTCTTGTCTCCCCTCAAGGACCCATCCATAAGAAACAAACAGCCCATTCCCGCTGCCTATAACCGTTACGACCAGGAACGATTTAAAGGAAAAGAGGGTGAGTGGAACCAGGGCGTTAGCTGAGTTAGTGTTTCTATGGAAATGTTGTGTGTGAATAATAGCGTGCGTGCGTGGACTGTCATCTATGCATCCACTGCCTGTTTACATAGATAATAGGTGTCCCCTGGGGGGGTGTAAATGATTTTCATGCGTGTCGGTGTCCATTCAATTCCTCACACAGTAATGAGCCAATAAAGATAACAAGCCTTAATGCTTTTAATTTTTTTTTTTTTTCAATATGCCTTACTGACATACATCTACTGTTCCCAGAAACGGAGGGGTTCAAGATTGACACCATGGGAACCTACCACGGTATGACCCTGAAGTCTGTGACGGTAAGACCCATCTGTTCTGTCATGCTTGCGGTTCAGCTCAATTGTGCTCTTATTTATTGGGATAGATCTTTTTTCACGTCTTGCACCCAGCGACAAAGCTTTGGAGGCATTACAGAATAGTGTCTCTAGAGAAATGTGCCTTGTCAGGCCGCCTGTTTTGCAAAAGGCTCTATGAAATCTACCAATCAAAAAACCGCTGAGGGTCCTATACACAGAATCCAGGAATACTGAATGTAGCTTGAAATGCTGGGCATGATCAAAAAGCATTAGCGATTTGTTTTTGCCTCAACTTTTTGAAGCGACAATGCAGGAATGCCACTGTCTGCATTTACTGGTTTGCCGACTTATCATATCATTAGCCCTAAGAGATTATGCATGTGTGATAGCAGGCTAACTGTCGTGCTGTAGATGAAAAGCCTTTCCCGAAACCCTTGTCCGTTGAAAAAGCCTTTGCTTACTTGGCATAATGACGTGAATGCCAACTAGCTGCAGTTTACTCACCGAGTGCTAGGTTCACACGTCTGACGGAAACACTGCTGAAAAAACGTCCCATGCTTGTGCTTACTTTACATCTGTACTAATATCAGAATAGATAAGTGTCAGTACGTTATGAATTGGGATTTTCCCAGTGCTATACATTTGGTATTTGATACTGCGGGATTTGGGATTTGCTCATCGTATTTATTATGCGGTAGGTTGAGAGCCATGAGAAGTTTCTGTAGCAGCAATATTTAATAGTTTAGCAATTAAACTGTTGGTTCGTGGTTTATAATGGTTTATTTTTTGTGCAGTGTATACAGCAGATCATCCAACCTCATCACCAATTTACATCCTAATACCAGGGTTCGAATTACGGGGGAGATTGGGGGGGGGGGTTGACCCCCTCAATTAATGTGGCCATGTTAACATGTGACCTGTATACATGTTGGTACATTCCATTGCACTTGTACATAGCTATTCTAATATCAATGAAATTAAACACCCGTTTGACCATTTTCACACATGCACATTTTACTGTTATTAAAATGCCTTGAGTTTATCGCGCTGTGTGTGTTTGGTCAGGAAGTGTTTATTTTTTTAGACTTATTTCTATTAACCTCCCTGCACACAACACTTTGGGCGTGCCTTGTTTCTGTAAACTGAGGGGGAGCCCTTTATTGCCCTTGGGTTTCATGACGTCTGAGAAGATCTGTTTCTGGGAAAAATTTCATTCAGGCCTTGTGGCCGGGTCATGGCTTCAGCCATGTTAGTGAGAACGACATCGGCGAAAGTGTGCGTTATCCACTTTAAGGACAGCGCCGCGGCGTGTTGGTCGTGGCGGGGGGATTCAGCCGAGAAGGCGGGAGGGACATCTGGTAAGATGTGAAGCACACCTTGAGCATCTCCCTCCTTAACGAGCAGCTACTGAGGCAGTTTCCCAGGATTCCAGTTACCTTCCAGTTCATGATAATATGCTCTTTGGGGGAGTTTTGCCCCATTTTTCCTTTGGCGTTTGCGGTGGTTATAGGTCACTGGGCCCCAGCCTCCTGCACGGTGCAGTAGAAGGCAAACGACGCCTCTTTGCCACTTGATAATACAATGTAGGTTTGTGGTTTCGGAATGAATGAGCCTTGCTACTGAGCTCACCCATTTATCGACCCAGCAACAGGTGTGGGACACAACGGGTTTACAACGGGTCTGGGTTACACGATACATTTTAGAAAAGTTATGTTTGAAGACCGATCCCCAACTGAACATTCTGTTTAATGCAGACTTTCTTAAATGAGGCATAGGGTGTAGCTGTCGTCAGATTGCCTTTGGAACGAGTATGACTTTTGTTAGCCTCTAGTTACAGCGCTCAGGTTGGCGTTAGTAGAGTTCTTTAATTTGAGGAGTTATTAGATATTGCGATAATGGTCCTGCTATCAATATCTACTCAATTTTGGGATCAATAATTTAACCAGCACAGGCAGTGGTGATGAACCGATACAAACACTTGGAAGTCTGTCTACTCTATTGTTGCCATAGAGACTGTGTTCCGGTGATCGGCTTCTGTTACTAGCCCGTCTTCTAAAGCTTGAGGTATGTTGTCTTGAGTCCGGGCGTGTACGCTTGGCTCGCTACACCACCGTGGTAGCAGGTCTTCCAAGCCTGTGATCTATGTGCCTCAGGGCTGACCAGATGACAATGCGATTGGCCTCTGGATACCGCCCGGAGTCACCAGGGAATGAGTCATGGCTCTACAACATCTCTGCAAATGAGAACCTGTAAAGGTCCAGCAGCTTTGTCTTTGTCATGCACATGCCACTGCAGTTTTGTTTATTTGTGCGTGCGTGCGTGTGTGTGTGTGTGTGTGTGTGTGTGTGTGTGTGTGTGTGTGTGTGTGTGTGTGTGAGATCTGCATTTATGTGTACTTATGTGCCCACAAAGATGGGGGAAGACCTGCAAACCTGTCCCCACAATGTTTTTTTTGAGCGGTCCCTGATAGCAAAAATGAGATTTTACAATTGGCATAGTGTTAGAATTGGGGTTACTTTCAGGTTTAGGCATTACCAGTTAGGTTTAGGATTATCCATTATGGCGAGGGTAAGTTTAAGCATAAAAGTTAGATTATTGAGGTCATGATAAGGTTATGGCTAGCGGATTAGGGAACATACATTTCTGGGTGTGGTCCTCACAAAGATAGAACATATGTTATGCGTTTCTGGGTCTCTGTGTCTCTGTTTCACTGTTAAATTAGCTTACACAACTTCACTCTTGTTCATTCCTTGTCTGCAATGTTTTGTCAAGTGAGGTTATGTGAAGTCTCAGTTTCCTGTCTAAATGTGTTTATTTCTGCTTTTGTGAACTCATGTGGCTTCAAAACTCTGCCATTACTAGCAGAGGTGGGACCAAGTCATTATTTTACAAGTCACAAGTAAGTCTCAAATCTTACCATTGAAGTCCCTGGTCAAGACTGTCAAGTCTCAAGTCCTAATCTTTGAGTTTTGAGTCATAAACAAGTCATAATGTACTCTTCACCAAATTTGATATTCATTTAGTATTTTTAACAAGAGTAATAGTTAGTTACATTTATGCAAATCATTAATGTTTTTAAAAATATATATTTATTACTTTCCAAATAAACATTCTGTTTCCATGGAAATACATGAGCAGCCATAAATAAGACACATCAATATGATAACGAGAAAGATAAAATATTGTAGTGCTCTCTCACTCTCCAGATATACTCTAGACACTTAAAATAATCCTGCCATTAAGTTATCATTATTTATTAAAAGGCACATCAAAACAACTGCTACATAACTTCAAGTAGGCCTTTAATTTGAACAACAAACGAGGATCACTATAGGGCGCAATCAGGCGATGTAGGCTTGTACAGGATCACCCCACCTTAACACACACACACACACACACACACACACACACACACACCCTCTCTGTGTGGTTACAGTAGGCTAACGTATGTCAATGGTTTTAGGTACAGCAGTAACGTCAGACAGGATTTAATCTACCAACTGACTTAATATTTGTGCTTGGGGTGGGTATTGAGTCAGTTCGAGTCAAAAGGCTCAAGTCCAAGTAAAGTTACAAGTCATTGGTGATAAAGTCGAGTTGCAAGTCTTATGATTTTTTTTCAAGTATAGTCTAAAGTCATCATATTTGTGACTCGAATCTGACTCGTCCAAGTCATGTGACTCGAGTCCACACCTCAGATTACTAGAATCTATTGTAGATTTGATGGAATCAATCAAATGTGTTTTATAAAGCCCATTTTACAGGCAGTTGTTAAGAAGTGGTTTTACAAATACCCAGACTGAAACCCCAAAGAGCAAGCAACAAAGATACTCTGATACTTTGATACTCTGATAAACTTGGAGAGACATAGGACCAAACCACAATGAGGGTTTGCCAGTCCTCTTCTCTTTGTGCTGGTGAAAATTATAAAAGTTTGTGACTTTTTGGGCCACATGAAACATTTTGCATGTTCAGATGGCCAGCAGGTCAATAAATGTGTGTGGGCTGTGTACTGAGGAGCGGTCAACCAATTATCAGCCTGGCCGCTAATTGAATCCGATATTCATACTTTTTACAATAATCGGAATTGTTCATTTGTCTGATATAACTGCCCATAAAATCTTTAGTTTTAAATGCTCTTCTCTGGCCGCCACATCTCTCTGAAAGGTTTCCGCTTGTATGGCTCAATGTCCCGCCCGCAGAATTATCAGGTTGGTTTCACATCACAAGCCAATCAACACTGTCATATTTGTGAGAGAGACGAGGGAGAGAAGAACTCAGATGACTAAGACGAGAGGTAAGAGTGCTGACGTTACTGTAAACATCACAATCTAAATTGAAGTTGCAACAAACATTACTCTCATTATGATCTTTTACTATGATGACAATACCTAGTTTCTGTATTTCTGAACTATTTTTGACATTTATGAGAATATATTAAAACATTTTAATGCTAATTCAGTGGAGATTAAGCTTATGACTGACATGGTTACAGTGTTACTAGTTTACATACAAAATACTCTGCAGTAAAAATAAATATTGGTTCACATTATTTTAGATGTTTAGTGTTTTCAATAAAAGGCTTCTACATATAAAATTAAATATCAAAATAGTCTGAATAAACATACAGGTACTATATTTAGATTACAGATCTGTGGCAGGTGATAAGTTACAAAGTGTACTGGAAATTGTTTCAGAGACAAGACAATACTCCATTTATGGCACTAAAGTTTTGGGATTACCCTTGCAGAGGGCACCAGACAATTATGAAACTCTGTTTAGGTCATTGCGTGTCCAAATCTACACTGAGTTGAAAAATGACACATTTGATGAGAAATAAGCATTTAATTGATATTTATAAAACCAGCCTACAAACAATGACAGAAAAATGCAGTATTTTTGGAGGGTAATATAGTTCCTTGTTACATTGAAATCTGACATCAGTTCATTAAAATGACATGATCCAGTGATGATAAACTAAACAAACTAGCTAAATACCTACCCTGTTGCTTCAAGCAAAATCTAATTAGCAGACGATCTACTCGTGCCTTTTTTTCAACACACTGTCTCAACATGACCATCAACAAAATCAGTCTAATAAATTAGGGCTATTAGGAGTTTTTTTTTTTGTGGGGGAGAACATCAGCTGAATCCATATGTTATTTGTTCTCTATCGTGTTCTCAACCAACCCTAATCTCATGGGGGGAGTGCAGAAATGTCATCGGTTTTTGTGAAAATTGGAGATGTGTTTTAATCCTGCTGTTTGTGGCCAATAGTTCAGAATTAAAATGTCAAACGGACAAATTAGTCCTGTCTCTTGAGCTCATTGATTTAAAAAAAAATTTGTATATATCTCTCATCTGTGCCAGTTGCATTGGTTCATTATGTGCGGTGTCATTAAGGATATCTCCATGGTAAAATACTTGATATCATTAAAATGGCGTATGCCTCCTTATTGATAACCACGCTTGAACATGTTGCTTTTCCCCAGTTATGTCGCAGAACCATCTCTTTGCCCCCCCCCCCTCTGCTAACGATGTCTGGACACGTAGCTGAGCCTAACAGTCATGAGTTATTTTCTTCACAATGAATGGAGATATCCCCTTCTTGACTTCTTAAATAGGCTGAACTTGACAGTCAGTGTTTAATTTTTGTGCATTGCATTCTGCCAGCTCATTGGCCTACTGAGCAGTCAATCATGTTATGATGATAGGCAAAAATTTTGTTTTGTGGCTGTCTCTGATTTAATTGCTGTATAAACATCTAAAGTTAACCACTGAAGTGTAGCATGTAAAAGGGTTATGCTCGTTTACTATGATAAATATTCCGTCAAATATAGAAAGATAATTTGCAAAAATGCCTCAATGCTTTTTACAACAGTGCTCCCATGACTTATAGAAATTATATATTTTCCTGGTTAAATAGGTGTTTGCATTTCATTTATTTGTGGTTTGATATTCCTGGTTTGTTATCAGTAATTGGGCTGAGGGCTGACTGGCAGTTGACTTGACTTAATGGGTGAACTCGACAACCCCTTTTCACGTATGCTTCCACTCAGTCTTTGTTTAAACAGGAAACCCAATACCAGTAATTTTTCCAATAAATTCACTTGAGACAATCTGATTTGTTCAGGTCAGAGTGGTGTGCGTGCTGTCACTGAAATCTGTTTCCTCTTTCACCAACATTTCATGTATGTCTGCATACTTCCCCGCCAAAGTTCTTCCTGTGGATCTGCAAGTAATTGTGAAATGATTCAATGGTCCATTTTGGTTTTGGTACTTCACGATTTTTATTGACACCAGCAGTGGCTTTGTCACGGTTTTGAACATGCTGTGGTATGAATTATCCCTTACATTACCTTTATCTATGAAGGGAAGTGTATTTCAATTCAAGGTGAACACAATGGATCCCACACATCGACAGCCCATTGACACGGTAACATCCACCTTCATTATAAACACTGTCCACTATTAACACGACAGTACATCTTCCTCTGTACACCGACGCATATGTTATTTATCTCACGAGACCTGGATTTCCAGTAAAAAAAAGAAAAAAAAATGAACTATTTGATAACCCTGAACCAACGATTGGGTCCAGAAACAGATGCTCGTCTCCTGCCCGTGATTCTGGCCCGGGCTACGACCTGACGGCGCCCTCGGCCCTGCGCGCCCCCTGCAGTCTCCGCTGGCGAAACCTGCCCATCTTGTCCTTGGACGTGTTGATGCAGGCATTGTGCTTGTTGCTCTGCAGGTGGTGCCAGTACTTGAGCAGCTCGTTGGGATGGAACTGGTGGGAGGTGATGAGGTGACTGTACTTGCAGCTGGTGTAGGACACCCGCCAGTGGTTGAACAGGAACTCATTGGGTGGCGGCGTGGGCTCGACACGCAGCTTAGCCAGGCATATGCCCACATAGACATCCTCCAGGTGTAGCCTGCGAATGCCCAGGGATGCCCGGTAGATCTTCCCCGCCAGGTCACCCGAGAACACGTAGCCGGTACCCGAGCAGAACGTCGGGTACCGCTCGCTGGGGTACAGCTCGGGGGACATGTACCACTTGCTGTTTTTGTTGCGGTTGGGCGCATAGCCCCTCATCAGGTAGCCCGTGAAGTAGTCCCGTTTGGGCTGGGCCTCGGGCCGGAGCAGCTTGTGGATGAGATACTCTGTGTTGACGAACATGTCGCTGTCCGTCTTCATGACGTAGCTGGCGCCCGGGCAGTGGGCACTCACCCAGTGCATGCCCATCAGGGTTTTGAGGGTGAGGTTGTTGTATGTGTCCATGTAGTCCTGCTGGACGATGTCGTGGTGCCTCCGGCTTTCAGCCTCCAGCCTGGCCTGCTGCAGGCGCCCCACCTCACCCTCCTTAACGCCCAGCAGGAAGAGCCTGACGAAACCTGGGGACGTGCTCTCGTTCCCCCAGGTCTGCCGGATGGCCTCCCTGGCCTCCACCTGCCGGGCCTCCGTGGCTATGAGCAGCACCAGGAAGGGCTCGGGGTTGCCCCCTCTACACTTGTTGGGCTCATTGAGGATGTAAGGGTAGGGCTCCGAATTTAGCGGGCTCCCCAGCCCGACCTCTCCGCTTAAGCTAGCATTAGCCGCCAGTGAGTTCTCCAGTCCCGGGACGCCCTGTGAGGAGTCCTGTGGGTGGGAACTGAAGTTGGCGGTAATTTTCGGGGGCTCAGGCGGAACCGGAGCATCCCTCCACTCCCATGGTGAGCTGTGATTCTTTTTGTCCCCGGGGGGTCGCAGCCGACCCGCTCCCTCCATGTAGGCCGCTTGACGCTCCCTCCGCCATACGGAGCCCCGGAAGCCCGGCAGCAGGTCCTGATTGGCCAGGATGACCAGGGCCCCCAGGAGCGAGAGCGCCGACAGGAGCCCGGCAACGTGCGTGCAGCAGTGCCGCCGCCTCCACTGCATGATGGCTGTTGTGCACCGCCTGGCGGCGGTCGCGCCCAATCAGGCCTGGCACTTCTCGTACACGGCCAAGCCCTTATCGCAGGTGATGGAGCAGCGCGTTGAGTGGCTGGCGGAGGAGGGGCTCCTGGGGATACTACACGATGGGGAGGGCATGCTGCTCTTTCGTCTGGATCACTAGCCGGTCGGTTATCAAGAGCCGCCTCCGCGTCCCGACCAGCTTTGTGCGCTGGAACGAACTACGATCTTCGGCGGAGGGCGACGTTTTACCTGGGAAGGAAATGAGAGATACTGTTAACATTGTAAGAATGGGTTTACGGGACAAATGTTTTGGAACTCCTGGTCTAATTTGTGTGAAACTCTGGTGAAGGAAAGTGCTCGAAAATTATTTAGATTGGTAACTGAGCAGAGAACGGAAAACGGGTCAAACGGTATGATCATGTATGAGCTCATTAATTTCAGTCTCACTAGATGAGTGCGTCTGCTGATTGACTCAAATATAAATGTCCTTAATTTATCTGCAATAATAGTGGAAGGGTACTGTATAACAATTTAAATGAAATTAATAGAAAAAAATCCTCAAACGACAAACATCCTGTTAAGTTCTGATC
>JACXGI010001165.1:52975-63435 GCA_016801175.1 Esox masquinongy
CACACACACACACACACACACACACACACACAGCCTGAAGTACTCTCAGGTTCAAAACAAAAACAAGTTCACAATGCCACACATTACTTCCCAGTAGCCAGGAACCGTTAATCACACAGTCTGTACGTGTAAGAGCGATGTGTGCGTATGTGACAGCCGTTTCTGGCAGTCTGAGGGGGCATGCCGGACCAAAGACATACCCGTTCCCCGCTACCGAGCTTCCCAGCGGAGGGCTGTCCCCACTTCTCTGGGCGCAGCGATCCGCCACCACCCGGTCCTGTTCCCAGCTAGCGCACTGTCTTCCCTTTCTGTCTCCCTCTTCGCGCCACACGCACCTCAGCTCGGCTGCTTTGTGGTTTGCCGCCGTCGCCACTGCTTTTGTTGTCGGGTCTGGCAGGTGTCGTTTTCTCACTCCCGGTTTGTCGCTGCGAAGGCACCCACAAGCGTAGCGGTCCCGCCCTTGACTTCAGATATTACTCATTGGTAAATTTCACACATGCACTCCGCGGGTGTGGATGTATTTTTCCAGTGGCGCGCTAGCGATGCAGTCTGTCCAGTTGTGCAAACCCCCCCCCCCCATTCTCACACACACACAGTTCTTATGTTCGGTGCTGGCTCTGCCGCTGATATGGCTGCTACGTCTTGGTCTCTGCTCTGTCAGAGAGGAGGTCCGGGGGGATCACCGGCACTGAGAGGAGCGTTCCGCTGCGCGTCGCTCTGGAGGCTCTCCCTGCGTTGCTAGGCAGAGTGCGGGATGAATAGATGGCTGCTGGCATGCTCGGCTCCGTGCGCCTCTGGTTCTCCCTTCAAGCACTCCATCTGTATCGCAGTTCTGAGATGCGCTTATCTCTCTCTGCTGCGTTCACACTCCCTTCCTTCCTCCTCTCGCTCTGTTTCTGTTGGAAGCTCCCTCGCTCTCTGTTTCTGTTTGTTTCTGAATCTGGTTTTTCTGCTCCTTTTCTCTCTCCTGCTCTCTTTTTCTGTCTTTTTCTCTGTCTCTCAAACTCGCTCTCTCCCTCTCACTATATTTCTCTGACTCTGTTCCTCTCGCTTTCTGCTTCTCTCTCCATCTGTCTGTCTCTTGTGGGGGGGGGGGTACTGAGGGGGCAGGGTTTCTTTCCCTGTATGGTCTGATAGACAGCTGTGTGCTTGGTGACAGTAGCTCCCCACCGCCACATCTCTCTTTGCCTGCGGCTCGAGGGGGGGGGGGGGGGGGGGGGCTGTGCTGGTGACCTATTTGTATTCATTCCCACCCCTCAGTTGGAGGAAGAAAGGATTTCTCTGATTCGGCGTGTGGTGGAGGGGAGGGCTTTTTTGGTGTACTCATCTCCCAGAGCGTGTAGACAGTCCAAAGAGCCGATGTTCTCCAGAGTGTTTGGCGGCAATCCTAACCTCAGTGCCGCTTGATTAGTGCTGCACGATTTGAAATAAGGTATTGAATCACAATTCCTTTGGGGCCCAAATGTCACCGTTACAATGAGCCAATACTCATTCAACATGAAGGAGTTTGCTACTTGTGCACAGTTTCCAGTAGGATCGTTTGGAAAAATCAAGTAGTTTGTTTGACGATGAGGCTCTTAATAACCGTGCTGTTGTGTATGTGGGACGTTATCTTGTGGCCACTAGCTTAAAGCAGACAGGTTCTTTGGCATTTGCCGGGTGAACTCTAACATTGAAAAACCATCAGGCGTTCAAACAAAACATTGCAAATAGCCAATAAACAATAAAGACCCAGTCTCATTTTAAGGAGATGCAAATTATCTTGTGCTGAATAAATGTTAAAACCACTTTCCATGTGTCTTCAGTTGTGCAATCTGCAGATTCCCCTTGTGTCGTTGCATGCAACTGAGGGTTTACATTTGGTCTAAAAGTGAAAGTAAACTACTAACACACTTTCAAACTGCACTTTTAAAACTGCAATGACAGAACTTCTGTTTTCATAAATAAGAATGCAGGTCCCGAATAAAAAAAAAAAAAAAAACTGTTCACTGACAGAGGCCGAATGCCTGTCGACCTTCACATTAAATTTTTTTTTTGAACAATAATCCATGACATTAACGATTTGAAATATTGCAGTTGTCTATATTGTAATTTTGGATTATAATTCGATTAATCATGGCGCCTTCAGCCCGACGCTGTTTTCGCACTTTGCAGGATTGACAGTTAAACTCTAGCTGCCTGTAGCTTGATGCTCTGTCGCCCGGGCCCTCCTCGCAATTCCCTGCTACTGTTGTTTGTGTGCGAGATGGATGTGATAAGCTTATAGTGGGGTGGGAACATGGAGGTCACTGTTGTAAAATGCCATTGTTTTCTAGCAGGGGTGAGTCACTAAAAACAGACAGGCTACGCCTGAGTTGGTCTGATTTATTCTAGGGATTTTCAGTTGGAACTGGGGCACGGCCTCAATTTTGTGAATGAAGCTCTTTTTAGATTACTTGTTACACAGATTTAAATGTAAAGCTGGATTGTGGTCAACTGACATTTTTTTGCTATAGCAGCAAACCTTTAACTAAAACACCTGAATTAGGGTACTCCTTGTGTCATCGATGTCATCGACAGTTCAAACTAGCCTGAATTCAATAAATGGCGAGATGCAAATCTGATTTTTTTTTCTATTTATGTCTGGATTCTGGCAGGTTTTTGTAATTGGCCAGATTCAGGTCAGTTCTTCCATCTGCTTGCTCGTTTTTGTTGCAGATATGAACGTTTAAACCAGAATAAAACTCATTTGTCTGGCCAGTGTCGCGCAGTAGATGAGTCGCTTCACATCCCGGCCAAGCTGCTGAGTCACTATCTGAGAGGCCAGTAGATCAGAGAAGAGGGGACTTGGGCCTAGATAAGAGGCAGAGGACTGTTAAGGGATGGAAAGGCAACAGTTGTTGGTCGGCAGTTCCCCATTCATTTAGTTATTCTTTCTCTCTGACCAAACCGCTGACCTGTTGACAGTGTCGTCAGAAAGGATTTAACAGTTTTTGTCATGATACCAAACAAGTACAGTTCTAAAAGCTGCTTAGAAGTGGTGCCTTTTTCCACAACCCCGCCATAGGAATTCTCGTAATCTGATTTTCTCCTGATCGGAAAATCCATATATGCGCTTGAAACGACAGCAAAGTGTGTAATTGCTCTGCCATCATACCGGGCGTTTCCGAGTGCACTGATGTCCAGAGTGTGTTGCATACACACACCCACGCACACGCTGTTTAGATCTGAATAAATTATCCAGGCAGCTGATGATACGTATTGTAGTCCGAAATTCTTTGTGGGCAAAGTTGAAGGCATCTGGTCTGTGCCTTGTTTCCCTCCGAGAGGAACAGTCCGTCCTCTCCCCACATTCGTACCACAGCATTTGCACAGACAAGACAAACTCTCTTTGTCATTTTATTTCCTACCGTTCTGTTTACATGCCTGGCCCAGAGTAAGCATTACAAATGGCGAGCAAGAATAGGCCAAATTGTTTTTTTTGTTTTTTTTCCTCAGTGGAACCGTGACAGTTTATCAAGTGCGGTCCTTTTATTAGCCAAATACAATGGCAAAGCATGTTCCGGCGACAGGCAAAAGAAACCTGCATTTGTGAATAAAGACGTTGTGAACGTTCCTGCTGGCCAATGCAGAGAGGTGTCCCTGTGTCGCTCCTGGCGGTACCGATGAGTTTGACCGGACAGAGACGAACAAACTGCCCTGCCAGTCAAACGGCTGTGTCGGGGCAGTATTTCCTGATTTGGCTTCCCCGGTGGTTTTTACCCACTGCCATAAATATTTAGCAAGCGCAATGCCATTTTGCTCTGTTGTAACAATACTAGCTGCGGCGAAATATGAACTGATGGGGTAACCTACTTCCCCCTCCCGCCCACCGTTCTTCTTGGACTATTTTTCATGCATTTTAAAACGAAGAGCCGTTCGGGAGCCAAATGATTGGACTCTTCCGGGTGAGCGGGGCCACAAGTGTCGGCTCACCAAAAAGGCTGAATACCTATCACTAGTGGCAGCAGGCAAACGTGTGAATAGCCTTCCGTAGTGGTGCTTTGAAAGGTTCCTCACCGATAAGGAACAGTTGAGTGGGGGTGAAGATGTTGTGGTTGGGAGCTGTAGGACTAGATAGACCAGATTCACATTAAAACTGCCCTCAATGCCCTCACTCTTTAATTAGTTCAGGAGGTGTGCTACCTGGAGGACCGTCAAACAGACATGATTAAAATATTCACACAGTTCATTATCGCGGGTAAACAAAGCTTGCATAATTTATTGCATAATAACTTCAATGTATCCCAGTAAATAAATATATACGGCATGTGGGTCCGGGATTTGCATAGCAATGTCTTCACTGCGCACTGAAGGATTTAATCATCACTCGTATACAACTAAGTCTGCTGTTCATGGAGTTGACAACAGGCAACTGTTCCTGTCTTCCTGCAGGAAGACAACGCATTGTTTAGCTGGGTTGTGACCGTTTAAAGTGCAGGCATCCATAAAGAAATGTTTTGGTAGGTTATCGGAAAGGGATCCCTTATTGCCTTGGGATTCCTTGTGATATTTCAGGAACCCGGAAGCGCTATTGTGGTATTTGCCGGAGAACGCTCACCCCCGATTAGAGCTGTAACGGATCCGTTGCCACACAGTACAGGTGGCTCATCACGGTTCGCACGTGAATCGGAATGAATACATTTGAAAACATTTTGAAAATAAATGTCTATCTACGCTGTGTGAAATGTCTTGCCTGAGCTGAGCTGTGAAAAAAACACCAGGCTATTCTGTTTTAACGGGAGCCTTTGCCCATGTCATAATCAAAATGATAATACTTGTTGTGGCTATTCCAACTTCAGTGGTGTGAGCCAAACTCAAGAAGGAACAGCTGCAATGGCGATTGGTGGTAGGCTATTGATGAATTTGTAGAATCCTCCAGCTTAATTTTTATCTCCAGTTTAGCAGCATTTTTGAATTCCAGTAAAGTACAGTGTTGTTCACATGGACTGAGAGTTGTTCATAAAACAATAACTGTGTCACCATTCTTGACGAAGTAGCCTACGCGGAAGCTAACGCCTTGTCACTAGAGTTGTGCTGGCTGCTTTTCCAGACTTACAGAAGTAATGAGTGTTTTTATAGTAACTTGTTCAACGGAACCGTTCCTTCGAACCGTAGAGAGCGGATCAGTGCGACGTGCGTCGCCTTATAGTACGACCGGGAAATGTGTGCTATACAGGGGCAACCCAGGCTTTGCTAGTGTTGCTTCCAACATGAAGCTAGCTACTTTGCTGAAGTACAGCTTCAATAGTTAATTGAACCAACACCAAACATATGGGATGGGAAATGGTTTACAGAAAACCATCTAACCTGTTACTATATAATGCTTACTCCATGTATTTAATTTAGCCAGTGACCGACTCAATATTACGTTCTGTGTACCATAAACCTTATCCATCAGAATAAAGAGATGTATGGCTAGGTTGAACTGTTACGCCATGTATGGTGCTCAGTTGAAATTGCTGGTTTTTGTACTGCAGCGAGGTGTCAGTTTTATGCAATAACAATAAAGCAATGGTTTGACACCACACTAGACATGCAGAAATAGTGTGGTGTTTGTGATCAATCGCCTCATCATTAGACCCTTTTTAAGCCATTGCGGAATATCCGAAGGGTATTGTTTCCTTCACCAGTATGTGCGCGGTGGCCAAATTTCAAGGGGCCGTTTTAAGAGCTTTTGACGGGGATTGACAGAAACAGACTCCTGTGAATGCAGATGTTCCCCCAGATTATTTTTACCTCAGCCTAGGGACTGTCATGACACCTTAGAGGGTGTGACCTTCAACGCATGCTTGAGTTTGTACACACACGCGGACAGGCGCGCACCACTCCAAGTGGAATCGATATTGGCCTTGAGTATATGGGACAACTCCAGAGGCTCCTGATGATGACGAGGTTGAGATATGAGACAGGAGTCCAGCTTGAATGGAACTTGAAGTAGGTTGACCCCCCCCCCCCGTTTTGTGTTTCAGGAGGGAGCGTCTGCCCGGAAGGCCCAGACACCAGCCTTGCAGCCTGTCCCCAGACCAGGTCTGTATCCATCACATGTGAAACATAAATGACCACATGTTTTGAGGGGTGCTTTTGGAGAGACTTCTTTTCTGAGTCACTCAAAATCCCTGTATCAGCAGTCACAAACAAACATGGCCCCGAGGTAGCATTTAGTGCTCTGCTGCAATTGGACCTAGAACTCATGATTTCACATTGTCTGTGTCTGTGTGCGCGCGTGTCTGTGTGCGCGCGTGTCTGTGTGCGCGCGTGTCTGTGTGCGCGCGTGTCTGTGTGTGTGTCGTTGGATTTAAGATCCTCCAGGTTTTTATCAGTACAGTTGGAGTGTGTTTGGGGTTGTCTGGACAGCATGCTCCACACTGACAGGTGGTGACCACTGATTGTTTCATGACTCTAAATACAGGGTTATGTACCACATCTACATGTTGCTGCTAATGGATACTTAAAAACGTATACTTAAAAAAAAAAAATAACTTTTCTCAGAACAACTTTCATCGCTTCAAGGTTGCAGGACCATCGCCAAATGCCCCTGTCAATTCCTTGAGCACCACGCCCCGTAAAGTGTTTGGCAGCTGTCATCGAGCATTTGTCATGGCTCCCACCCATGGAATTTATCTGGGAAATCAAAAGCCCTTCCACCAGCGGAGCCCTGGGATCACGCTCATTGTGTGCCGTGATGAATCGCTTGTCTGTTCTGAAATGGGGGGGGGGGGTGTGTGTGTGTGTGTGTGTGTGTCCACTCGTTTTGAAGCTACGCTAGTACCTGTTCTTCAGAACGGCAACCCGACCCGGTGGGTTTCTCATGGTACCAAACAGAAACGTTCGAATTAAAGGCCCCTGTGTCTGTTTGATGGGTCTCAGAGAGGGGAGGATCTGTTTTTATTATTTATTATTAAAAATACGTTTTATCAACTATATAAAAAAAAAGAAGACTGCATTTAGATTTATCCCATTGGTTATGACCTACGGTGCTATCAAAAGAAGTTGGAGAATGTCTGAAAAAGTCAGGGTTGAGCAAAGAAGACATGCCTGGGAGCATGGTTAAATACATTACTTAAAACGTTGTATATGCCACAATCAGAACTGTGTCTAGCCAAATGATATTTCAGAATTTCCACTGTGACAGAGATCATATCAACTATCTCTGACGGTGTTTGTTTGTGACATCTGTTCACATGAGCGATAGCCTGTCTGGCAGGATGTGACACATTTTCCCTGTGCCACTGATGTGGATTAATAGATGAGCTCAGTTTGATAAACTTGCAGGCATCAGAGATGCTGGCCTGGAGGAGGGGACGCTAAAACGTTGCCTCTGGGAATTCTGTTCTGGGTGACGTGGCGAGAAGGGCCTCAGTGCAAGTCTTTCATCACCGTGTGATTGGACGTTTACTTTTTCCGGTCCGAGAGCATTTTGAAGAAGTGCTTTGACCTCCTTCAACACGGGTCCTCGTGCCACACGGTTTGTTGTGGTGGACCTGGCTGTCTCCATGGAAATTTGTGAACAAACAAGATGAGCATTGCTGTTGAGGAAGTTACATGGTGTTGCATGTGCCAAAGAGCTGCATCTAAGATGGCCTGGCTGGGTGAATTTAAAACTACACACGTCTGGTGTGCAGTTATGAAAATTAGTTTTAGATTTTTTTTGTCCTGTTTCTGTTTGTCTTATGTCTGCTAATTTAAATTCCGTTTTTGCATTCGTGCACCAGTCTTATCTCTCAGTTCAGGTGAGCTATTCATAATTGCGGTGGCATGCAGCATGAGTATATCTCCGGCAGGATCGATGCATTTCGGTGTCCTTGGTGGGAAAGTGTTCAACGAGATGCAGCAGTTAAACACAATAGAGAGCCTGTTTTCGGTATTCTCACTAGGTCTTTGTGCTAACAAGTACTGCAGCTTGCAAGGCTCCTCATATCACATACATTACCTGTTCAATAAAATTTGAGCCTGGCATTTGCACCTAAATATTTTTCTGCAAGATCTGCTTATTATTTTGGAGCACCGGCTCATGTGGACAGATGTCAGCATGGCAACAACAACTACACTTAAAGCTTATATTTTTTTCAAAGATTTGTTGTTTGTGCCTAATGTATGTGAAATTTGGTGCTCAGTTTAGCCTCTTAGATAGTAATGGATGATATGGATATTGACCTAATCCAAGATCAGATCTGCACGTCTTTTAAATACAGGCTCTTTAGAAAAAGAATAGCAAAAGCCACTTTACATTAGTGAGATGTATGGAACATGATGATGATTAAATCCTTATTACTCGTTCGGATCCAAGCATTTGAATGGACGGCGATTAAAATTACGGTGGTTTGTAACTAGTAAAACCCACGTCGGTAAACTAAACAGGCTGTACGTGTTTGATTGTGTGTGTCTGTTTTTCTTTGAATAGTAGGAGTTCATTGGTTTAAACTGGATTTATTTTTCGTTTGACAGACAAAAACTAGCCAGAGTTTGTACTTCCTGTTCATCGCATCCGGTGTTGTGATGTTGAGGCTCTTTGCTTTTTTTCTTGCTGTCTCTAAATCTTTCTTTTTTTTTTTTATCTTCCAGTTTCCCAAGCCAGACCCCCACCAAATCAAAAGAAGGGTATGTACTGGTGTGGTGGTTTGTGGTGCACTGATTATTGATTTATGTTAAATGGGAATTCACTAGCCATTATATAAAACCATTTTGGATATTCTCCTTTTGAAGTGCGCTGGGTCTTTTCTCAGTGTGATTAGAACTGAACAAGGGACCTTTGGGTCCTGTTTGTTTGCAGGCTCGCGCACCCCCATCGTCATAATCCCAGCCGCCACCACGTCCCTCATAACCATGCTTAACGCCAAGGACCTTCTGCAGGACCTCAAGTAAGTGTCTGTGTGTGTTTGAAAAATGCTGTCTCTGTTTCACACGGTTTGTGAGGTCAGGTTTTTGTAAATGCATTGTGAAGCTGAACACGCAAACCTCCGTGTGACTGAAGGGGCAAACCCCCACCCTCAAAGGTGTTATCGTCCAACGTGCGTTCATTCCCCATTCGGTGCGGTAGGTTAAACAGGCAAACGTACACCCCAAGCCCATGTTTTCATCTGAGGCAAATGCGCTTTCCTCTTTGATTAATAACTAACACCACCCAAGGTGAGGCTTACAAAACCAAACACCCTGTTCTGGTGTGCCGCCTCAGTACGTCGCAAAGGTGAATTACACCGGCGTGTTCATTCAGAGTGTGCGCTCCTGGGTGTGCGCGCGCACACAAGGAGTAATTGCTATTTTGCCGTTTAATTGGAGTCATAAATCACTGGACGTCATCAGATGGCGGTGGAAGGAGTGGCGGTGGACTGGGATGCATCAGCAGGCGGATCCCTGGGGACGACGACTGCTCCCGTGTCCTCACATGGCTATCGGCTACTGAGCCAGTGTGCTGCAGCGGCTGTTGGTGTCCAGAATCATTGCATTTATTTTTTCCCGGCATAGCGCACGGTGAATTTGACGGAGGGTGTGGTAGAGTTGTATGGAGTCAAATTGAGCTCAAATGTATTGAATGTAAGAAAAGAAAAACGTAACTGAAATATTTCATAGTATGAAAAACCTAAATTCAATCGTATGAAAAAAAAAAATAGATTCAAGCGTGGAAGAAGTGTATGCTAAAATCATTAAATGGATTTTCGTGTCTGATCTTAAAATGTCTTCGTTCAAACACGTTTTTTTCCGCGTTCGCTTCTTCTTACGATTACAATTTCTTCCCGCCTTCGTTCGAGTCATGTTTTCTCAAAACCAAGTTTTGAGCCTCTATTGGCGTGGAGGCAGGGCTTTATCTGGGCATTGAATTCTCGCACCCGATTAGCCATGAATCACACCATTCATTATAAGGTGAAAATCATAGCCTTTCCATGCACTGCTTTCCAAATGGGATCTGTGGAGAGAAGTTTAAGAATTGTATAGGCTAGGCTAAATGTGTACATTTAAACAGAATAATAAACTGTTATCCACAGGTTGCATCAACGTCACTGTTGCCATGGTCACCGACACGTTTAGTGTGTGACATTTGGCCGCTTCAGAAAATCTTTGCTCAGCCAGTCTTCCTACCAACCGCTTTGTTCTCGCACATTATATTAACAATCTAACTGCCATATGCGATGGGTGCTGAGCAGTTTATCGCGTGTAGGGATTAGGGCCAGTTGAGGTTTCCACCTGCCGTTCATTCATCAACGGCTGTCTGGTTTAATGTGTGTCTTAGGGAGGGTCCAGCGTCTGATCTGATAGTTCCAGTAGAGCCGGCAGGCCTCAGGTGTTGCTAGCAGCTGCCAGGAAAGCCTCCTCCGAAATGAATGACAGTCACCAGGCTCCTCGCGCTGCCTCACTTCCAATGGCAGCGAGACCGAAGCTCAGAGAATCGCCCGGGGTTCAATTCTTGACGCCTTACGTTTTTTGTCTTGTGAATGAAAATGTGC
>JACXGI010001165.1:63535-101424 GCA_016801175.1 Esox masquinongy
TTTCCCCTCTACCTCCCTCCCCTTTTCCCCTCTACCTCCCTCCCCTTTTCCCCTCTACCTCCCTCCCCTTTTCCCCTCTACCTCCCTCCCCTTTTCCCCTCTACCTCCCTCCCCTTTCGGTCAGGTTCGTGACGTCTGAGGAGAAGAAGAAGCAGGGCATCCAGCGGGACAACGAGGTGCTGCTCCAGAGGCGTAAGGACCAGATCCAGGCCGGAGGGGCCACGCTGAGCGTCACCGTGCCCTACAGGGTCATCGACCAGCCCCTCAAACTGGCCCCACAGGACTGGTGAGCCCCCGCCTGGATAGAAACGCATCAGAACCACATTCTCGCACGCACGCACTTTTACATGGTGTCGTGGCCCTGCTGGGCACAGGGGGGGGCTAATGGAGCGCTTTCTTTAATGTGTCGGTTTTATGTTAGAGAAATGTGAAAGAAATCATCCAATTCCACGTAAAGTCACACACTTTTGCACTATGCCACGTCTTGCACTCTTGCCTTTCACGACCTGCCCTCAGGGCAGGGATGTCTATAAGCAAGGTGGTAGACAAAGATGGCTGTTTGTTTGTCCGCAGTAGATGGATAATAGTATCGCCATTTCACACTATACTGGGTTAAATGTTGTTACATCTTGAAGGATACAAGATGTAACAACAATTTTGGGGGATAATTTGAACAGAAGCTAATATCCGATTTTGAGGGATTTTTACATCCTTACTCTTAGCGAGAATTAATTGGTTAATTGCAAAAGTTCCAGACTGCATCTTTAATCGAAATAACTGATAAATGGCAAGCAATAGGTTAATTTAACAGGCCAGCACGTATCAATTATGTTGCTGTCTCTCTTGTTCCATTCTCTCTGATGCACACCTTCAATATGTTTCCAATTTTGTCCAAGTTACAGATCTCACTTTCATTTAAATATTTAGCATTTAAACATTTACATCCCTAATAGGGACAGAATACACAATCTACACAGTTAACCGGCAATTGTGGTGATAATGGGATATGAGGTAATAATGGTTTGTAGCATAGATGTTCTATATTAATGGGGTGACCATGGTCCTACTAGTGTTTACAGGCAGCCAGCTGCTGACCGCCAGGGAAAAGAAATCATTCAGTGTGTTGGGATATTAGTGTCACGACTGAGTGAATGGCCATTCGAGGGTCTCGACCAAGGCTAGATGTAGCCTGGGAACCAACCCACGCACTTCAGAAGGCACAGTCGAATACTTGACCGTGTTTATGGACTAAATTCCATTGAACACAATAGTACCACACTTTTGCCGACGGCAAACGACTCATCTTACTGTCTGACCTAAACATCCCTGCGTCTGCTGTTCATTCATTTTTGTTCCACCTCTTTGTCCGCTCCCCACCCCTGACCTAACACCCTCCCCTTCCTGTCGCCAGGCGGGCGATCGGTGTGTACTCACCATGCGCCGTTTGTCAACTAATCTCTCCACAACCCTCTGGGTCTCTTATCATCGTTGCCTTCATTTTGATCCAAGCCTATCCAAAACATCAGCCTCGACCCCAAATACCGGCCCTGACCTAATAATCAGCCTCTATTTCTATGGCTAATGCACATTTCAGTCTATTTTTTATTTATTATAATAAATGTGTAGAAAAGAAATGAGAACTTGTCAAGCCCTGACTCATGGCAACTGAATGCGCTGACTGCAAGTCAGTCTGGGTGGAAGCATCTTTTTAATGACTAAAATGTATGTGACGGTGTTGCGGTGATACTTTCCATCGTAGCAACGCACGCACATGCTTTCATCCGTCAGCTGCTGAAACACGCCCCATGGCCACGAATCAGTTTGCATCTTCTCTAAACGTTGCTAAACAGTGCGGCAGTTATGCAAAACGTGTTTACAGTAGCGTGCCCGTTGAAAGGAGCCAGATGTTAATGTTAGTGGATTGGTAAATGCTGATACCGTCTCTGTTGTCTGTGTGTTGTGAAGGGATCGCGTGGTGGCGGTGTTCGTGCAAGGCCCCGCCTGGCAGTTCAAAGGCTGGCCGTGGCTGCTGCCGGATGGATCACCTGTGGACATTTTCGCCAAAAGTGAGGTTCCTCGCGCTTCTCTTCTGTACTGGATCCTACCAAGGCACTTCGCCCTTTCACATTCAGGGCGTGTGTCTGTCAGTTATTGAACCTTTTTTCATTATTATTTCCTCGTTATCTGTAACGACGAGGAGTTGCCATGGTAACCCAGTTATTCAGAGTTCAGAGTAGTCTTCTCGTCAGTGAACAGGCAAGCCTTAATTAGCCTTTCTGTCTGCCGGTCCTGACTGTTTAAGTGGAACCATGGAGCTTAGCCGTCAGTTACTCCTGTTTCCCATCAACCGACCTTGCTGGTGCATGTCAGAATGTGGGTCCTAACGGAGGTTGTTATCGCCCCGCAGTTCGAGCCTTTCACCTGAAGTACGATGAGCAGAAGATGGACCCCAACGTGCAGAAGTGGGACGTGACTGTGTTGGAGCTGAGCCACCACAAGCGCCACCTTGACCGGCCCATGTTCCTGAAGTTCTGGGAGACCCTCGACAGGTGTGTTGTTTGGTTTTTTGTTGACGGACATTTGTGTACCTTCCGCCATTTTCAGTAAAACGTCCACTCTGAGGTTATGAATGGATGACGTCTGATCGCGTTGTCGTCCCTTTCTGTCCCAACAGATACATGGTGAAACACAAATCCCACCTGAGGTTCTAAACGTGGAACATGGCCCTCCTCCCTCCTCGGGTTGTGCCCCCCCCCCCCCCCCCCGCCCCAAACATCACCCTCGTCATCATCCGGACTACCGTTAGTCGAGAGAGGACTCACCCCACCAGATGTTTGTGGTCCTGGGATGGCCGCCGGTGTTCAGATACAGTCTTTCAGGAAAACCCCCGTCTTACCTGGTCTTCCTATGTTTTCATAGTTTCAAGCATCAGATGCTGTATGTCAGACTGCAAGAGGTTGGGGGTGGGGGGGGGACTTTTCAATGTCGTCTTCAGCTTCTTGTGTGTAGTTGGGGGGGGGGGGGGGAATCCAAACTAGATTGCCCCTAGTGTCTTACAGTGGAGACAGATTGAAGTGCAAGATGGAGGGAGCAGAAGAGGGATGAGGGAGAGGCAGGAAAACAAACAATGCCCCATATTAAATCCTTTTGTGAGATTGAATCCCGTAAATTCCATTTAAAAAAAAAAAAAGCGCTGGATAAGAAGCCTTTTGGAAATCTGGCAGTACAAATAAAAGGCACTGCTGAGGATAAGGGACCTGAGACCTTTGTCGCTGTTTAATTTTTCCTGTGTTTTGTTTACCCCCCCCCCCACACTGCATCTTAACTAACGGCCTATTAATAGTCTACTGCTGTTGACGAGGGCCCTGGTCATCACTAATGCTCTGAAGGGATTTGGGTCCCCTTTACAACTAAATCCTAGGCTAAAAGGGCGAGGTGACGCGGTCTTGTAGCCAATCCACCTGAGCAGTGTCGTTACGAGCGACCCAAATGTACATATTATTATAAATGAGTTAAACTGTCTGAACAGACTTCGAAGAAACTCAAAGAAGCTATTCTCCTTTCCTGGATACGTAGCTAAGCTCTTATTGATGCGTTGACCTATTCCAGACAGTCAATTCCAGTCTCTGCTCAGTGTTTTTCTTCTTTTGGACTGTGTATCACTTTTGTCGGGCAATAAAGTTGCAAAGGTGTTTCCCTTTTTCTTTTTTTTTTTGGTGTTGTGCAAATGAATTATGGCAGAGATTTGCTTTGTTTTATGTGTTCACAGTGCAAATGCATAATAAAAGCTGGTAGAGAAGTGTGTTTTCTGTTTTGCATTTCAGACTTGGAGCGTTCAGTAGAATGCAGAGTCTTAGTCAGCTGACTGTTCCTCTTTCAGTGTGACTCCTTGTTTGTTTATATTTTTCCCTGCGTCCTAAATTGAACTTTGACCCACTAAGCAACCCGGCAGCTTGTAGTGTGCTGTGCTGTTCAGTGTTGAGGAAGAAAGCAGAAGAGTCTCCCTGTTATCTCAGATAACAGTCTTGTCGTTAAGATTTAGATTGGATTCGATGTTATTGTCATTGAACAAGTACAGTGCAACGAAATGCAGTTAGCGTCTAACCAGAAGTCCAAATAGAAGAGTGCAAAAAATTGACAAGTGAACCAGTTAAGACAGATGTATAAGTGGGATGTATTAAATGTGCAATGAAAGCAAATTGAAGGTGCAAGGTAGCACATGCACCTGAAATGCAGGGATAGCAGCAATGAGGTTCCCGAGGTTGACATGCGTGTAGCAACTGAAAACCAGAAGAACCAAGAAGGCCAGAAAAGACTAAAACCAGTAGGGACTTGCTGAACTTGTCCAATCAGAAACACTTGTTTGTCTTTGGGTTGCAAAATCTTTCGCTACATTGCGGTTACCATCATAGTGTAGCGCTCTACATTTTCTGCCACTCAGGCTGTTCCGTTGATATAGGACAGACTAACTGACCAAATATGGGGCAAACTATCTGCAACCACTCACGTGGACAGGTTGACATCTCACATGGTCAGGTTGACCTCTTCCACAAAACCTTGCAGACTAAAAATACTGTAAACCCTATAAAAGGCTATCAATGGGCCCGTTCATATCACTTCCACACTCAACATACGGCATTACACTACACGCTCCTCCCCGAGATTCCCACTCTTTACTGTAATGAATGCTATGTTTGAAGCTATGTATTTTTTTCTCTTGTGTGTTTGTTTTGAGGTCATCCTACCTCAAAAACACCCCCGCATCCATTTTCACACCAGTCATTAATTTTAATTACTATTTCCATTGTCATCTATTTAACCACCCTCATTCAATACACCACTGTCATCCTTTTCCCAGCCCTCATCCATTCCGCCAAAGTCTAACCAGTGTGTTCTAATGGCTCTACTTGTCTTTATGTTCCAGGAACATCAGTGACCATCTTCCCATCTGTTAGTCTGTTTATACTGGTGTTTTGTTGATTGTGGTCATCCTGATCATAGTGCACAGACGGAAATGCAAAGGATTCAAATATAAATATTTTTTCCGACCCTGTATAATCTCCACCTGACCTTATTGCTGAAGCCCATTGTAAAACACCTGACCTTATTGCTGAAGCTCATTGTAAACCACACCTGACCTTATTGCTGAAGCCCATTGTAAACCACACCTGACCTTCCTTATATGGTCAATGTGCATTTTACCGTTGTATTACGCCAAGTTCCCCATTTTACTACCAATATTTTTCTTCTTTACACATTTTTCATATCAGGACAGCCAATAATTCTGGATCTGACATCCATGTGTGTTTGTGTGTGACACATTACCCTGGCACAATATTCAAGAAGTTGTATATGCTCTCTATTACAGCAAAAGCTGAACAATACAATTATTGTTTTATTCAATTTCTAAACTACATTCAAAAACTGCGGCCGGGGAAATTTCAGATTAACCAAATATATTTGAAACCTTTATTTTGGGCTTGATGTGTAATATGTTGTTTATCCGTGCCTAATCAATAACTAGAATCAGTTATCTTAGACATGATATTTGTGAGTGTTGTTGATGACATGGATCACAAATTGGCACGTGACATTTTTGGGGACCCTTTTTGGCTTGTCAGCTACACTTTTGTAATGACTGGCAATCCCAGAAAGCATCTTTAATGATGTCACTATTTTTGACCACAAGTGAACACCAAAGCTTAATCCCTATATTTAATTGAAAATAGTATAAAGACAACATATCAAATGTTGAAACTGAGAAATGTTATAGTTTTTGGAAAAATACATGGCCGTTTTGAATTTGATGCCAACACGTTTCAAAACATTTGGGACAGGGTGTGTTTACCACTGTGTTGCATCACCTCTTGTTTTAACAATACTCTGTAAGCATTTGTGAACTGAGGAGACCAATTGCTGTAGTTTTGAAAGTGAAATGTATTCCCATTCTTGCTTGATAGAGAATTTCAGCTGCTCAACAGTTCGGGGTCTCCTTTGTCGTATTTTTCATTTCATGTGACAAATGTTTTCAGTGGGTGACAGGTCTGGACTGCAGGCAGGCCAGTTTAGCACCTGGACTCTTTTACTAAGGAGCCATGCTGTTGTAATACGTGCAGAATGTGGTTTGGTATTGTCTTGCTCAAATAAGCAAGGTCTTCCCTGAAAAGGATGTTGTCTGGATGGCAGCATATGTTGCTCCAAAACCTGTATATATTGTTCAGTATTAATGGTGCCTTCACAGATGTGCAAGTCAGCCATGCCATGTGCACTAATTCACCACCATCCCATCACAGATGCTGGCTTTCGAACTGTGTACTGATAACAAGCCGGATGGTTCTTCCCCTCTTAACTCCGGAGGACGCGGCGTCCATGATTCACAAAAATAATTTCACATTTTGATTTGTCAGACCCCAAGACAGTTTTCCACTTTGCCTCAGTCCATCTTAAATGAGCTCGGGCTCAGAGGAGGCGGCGGTTCTGGATCTTGTTTATCTATGCTTTCTTCTTTGCATGGTAGAGTTTTAACTTGCATCTTTGGATGCAACGATGTACTGTGTTTACAGACAATGGTTTTTGGAAGTGTTCCTGAGCCCATGCAGTGATTTCCACCTCAGAATCGTGTCTGTTTTTAATGCAGTGCCCCCCGAGGGCCTGGATTCTCTGAATCTTTTAATTATGTACTGTAGATGAGATCCCCAAACTCTTAGCAATTTTACGTTGAGAAACATTATTCTTAAATTGTTGCACTATTTGCCTGTGCAGTCTTTCAGAGTGGCGAACCCCTTCTCATCTTCACTTCTGAAAGACTCATACTCTCTTTGATGCTCTTTTTATACCCAATCTGTTACTGATTTGTTGCCAGTTAACCTAATTAGTTGTGGGATGTGCCTATTGTTTGTTTTTTAGCATTACATAACTTTTTCCAGTCTTTTGTTGCCTCTGTCTCAACTTTCTTGAAAGGTGTGGCTGGCATCAGGGGTGTAGAATTAGGGGGGGACTGGGGGTCATGACCCCCCCTAATATTACATACAGGTCAATGTGACCCCCCTGATAAAGAGTGAAAATCCTGGGATCCATTGACCCTGACCCCCCCCAACATACAATAGAAACGTACACCATTGGCTGGCATCAAATTCAAAATTCAATGTATTTTTCCAGAAACCATACAATATCTAATTTTAAACATTTGATATTTTGTCTTTGTACCATTTTCTATTGAATATAGGGTTTAAATGAAATGCACACTGCATTCTGTTTTTCTTTCAATTTTACACAGCGTCCCAACTTCTTTGGAAATGGGGTTGTATTACGTATATGTACATTTTTTTTTTATTAAAACACTACCCAAATACATTGTCATGCTTTTTTTAGACAAAGACCAAGGAGAGATGATTGCGGAATCAGCAGTGGGGCAGATTCAAACCCATGCAGCATCATGTGTGCACCGGAGGCCACTGCTTTGACCACTGGAGCCCCCTGGGACGCTTAACTGCTGCCGCTTCAAACTCCGGCAGGTGGTCCCCATGTGGCATGGGGATTTTGGAAGCCCGTGCTATTAATTCTTATTTCAGTGGTAGCAGTAAAGGTCCTGATTGTGTACATTCTGTGTAATTCCATATACGCCAGTGACATGCAGCATTTGACACGATGCCTCCAAGGCAGACTTTTTGGCTGAATTGTTGGTAGAAATATAAATGGTTGCTTTTTCTGTTGGGGCTAGTAGCTACCAGCCAGAGCGTTAAGCTAACCAAAACCATGACAACTAAAAGACTGGTTTAGACAAGAAGGGAGTGGGTTTACAAACTGACCGTACCAAAGCGGTGAACAACCTTACCTGTGATTGTCTTCAGCACGCGCGCTGACGTGCCCTTGCGCCCGGCGTTCCCCGACAGTGTCCGGTTCTCCGACGCAGACCAGCCCGAAGTCACCACGCTCTTTTTTTGACAGCTGTTCACTTCCTCTGGAGCACTGAACCGTAGGTCATTGTTTGGGATCTGTTTACACGCGTGGCACATTTAACAAGATTCTGACTCAACTCCAGTTGCTGCTCCCTGGCCCACATGTTGGTTCTTGTCAAATTCCACCTGGTTGTGGTGCTGATCTGGATTCTGCCTGTAAACAGCCCGTCTGTATTTATTGACGGGGTGTAGCACACACCCTGTACATAGGCGGTCTCTGAGGGCCTCTCCCCTCTTTATTCAAGATTCAAACACTTCGAGGGCCCCTTGTGATGGTAATTCCATCGATTAGAACTGTTTAGGAAGTAGGTACAGTGACTAAATTCTCTTGGCACAATTAGCCGTTTATTTACAAATAGAGCGAAGATTCAAAGTTTACAGAATAAACCATGAGGCATCCCTAAAGTAACACAGAACAATCATCAGTACTTATACAGTGAAAGGGGTGTGGTAAGTTACTGCACAGCTGTCCTATGTCAACAGTACATGTTCCCTTTATTCCATCTATATCTAGGTTTTACTCAAAAGGGCAGGCTGTCCCCCCACCTTATCCCAGGGAAGTAAGGACACTGTAGGCAACCTCTTCAACTCAGAAGGGCCACATACCATCTGGACAAAGCACAGATACACTGATGGTTTAAACAGATAAAGAGACTGACGGAGGACCCAATGATCCACTGATGCCATTCAATTATGACCATAAACAAATAAAGATCAGATGCCCCTTTTCAACATTCCTTTTCTTATCTAACATGGGGACTCAGTACCATTTCATGAACCCTAAACTTAAACCAGTAATTCCTTTACACACTTGTAGAATAAAAAATACATCAGTTCAAGAAATTTCATGACACCCTCTACATTTTAGGGTGCTATATTCTTAGAACCCCTTTTCCCCCGGTCTGACGCCACTATTAAATTTCCGCCACTGGAAATTTAATATGAGTATATGTGTCTTTAAAAAGGTCATGCGCTCTTCTAATTTTCGCCCTGTTCCTTATTGACCGCAGGCCAAAGATGAAACTAAAGACAGTGGGGGTAGAGAAGTTCTGAGCTTTTATTCAAATGTAATCATGATGTTCTT
Source organism: Esox masquinongy (assembly GCA_016801175.1). Classification (NCBI taxonomy): domain Eukaryota; kingdom Metazoa; phylum Chordata; class Actinopteri; order Esociformes; family Esocidae; genus Esox; species Esox masquinongy. The sequence goes on from JACXGI010001165.1 coordinate 72,578, forward strand.
GTAGATGGATTGGCCGTCTCAAATATTCTGAGGTTTGTAGGGCTTTTCATACCTTCACTCAGTTGTGAAGGATGTGCCATTTAATGTCACGCTGTATAGGTCAATGTGCTGGTGGTTGATTCTCTTATCTCACTGAGACGTTTAAGGTTTTCACATCAGTTATTTTCTACCCAACAATCCTGAGCAGAGTTCCTGTAGGACTCGATGCTGTGTTGACAATATGACCTACACATAACATCGCACATCGTCTTCAACCCCTTGTACTGAGTATTGTTCTCTGCATTTTGTGGAATTGAGTGTTGGTTTGTGACTTCCGGCTCACACAGGAGTGCTTAGCTCATGACATTCTCTAATTCCTGTTAGGACTCTGCGCTGTGTTGACAATATGACCTACACGTAACATCAGACATCATCCTTACATAGAATATTTATTCACTCAAAATTTATTTTCTAACAACCCGGAACATCCAAAGAGGACTGGACACTGAGTCCTCTTTTGGTTCTGATCTTTCCACTAAGCCTTTCCTAGCCGTTGTTTTTCTACATCTTATTGTTTGCTTTTGGGATTTAAGGTTGGGTGTCTGCAGAGGTTAAATTGGGCCGGGGTCAGAATGTGAACTAGGCAGAGCTGAGCTCCAGTACTTCTGAAGACCAGCAGTACAAAGTTAGATACAAGAGGTGCTATTTTACACTGATTTTACAATTGTGTGCTCCAATCTATGGTCTGACTGCAAGTTTGGGGACCTCAACGTGTTTGTAAATTCACACTAGACACTGTTCAAAAATAAGAGTGCTCTAGTTAGAGCACCATAGAGTGCTCTGCATTTATGAACTTACAAACATCCCAGAACGCACTCTGGCAAGTGAGTGTGAAATAACAGCTAGCTGCAGATGTGTGAAAATGGACTGACAGAACAAATAGCAGGAAAAATACTCGGAGAATATAGGATTACATGCATGGAAATTAATTTTAAAAAATCATAACATCATGGTGTGATGGCACTCACATCATTTCTAGCTTCCAACTGGCTTTTTTTTTATCTTCTCAGCATATCTGTTCCCCAGGAAGTTGCTGTAAATGGCAACATTCTCAGTCATCTGTCGTGGGGGAAAGAAAGGTAACAAAACATTTTCTGTGGCCGCACTTTGCTGTCCCGACACATACTGTACGTTTAGCATTTTAGTTTTAGCAATGCCCCCTTTAAACATCTACTTAATATGAAAAACAGATGAAGCCAGCTAGCATCTGCCTCCGTTACGCAGGCCCCTTGTGTGTTTGGATAACGTTTCAAATATTCATGTGCTCCCCCCAGTTCCCGGACACTGTTTTAATGGGCTCCCAGTTTGATTTATGAAGCTACTGGGAGTTGGTCAAACATAAACACTAAACCCCAGCGGCTCTTTAAAGTGAGTTAACAGAAAATCTATGTGCTGTGACCCAGAGAAGGTTACAGCACTACCTTGTAATTGGCCCACGGAGACTTGACCTTTTCCAGGATGGAGTGACAGTTTTAAAGGCACAATTTGGGAGATTTTCAATGTTGTGTAACGGTCATTTTTACTGATACATAATTTCTTCTGGACGAATACAGGGTTAACCCCTCATTAGCTTGAAACTAGCTCTTACTCATACCACAGAATGTCAGGTTCATCTGCCGCAATTCGTCTACCCGATTCCCCAGCTTCACACTAACATTGGTGTCCGGGCTGAAACACAAACCGAGGATTGTGCCTTTAAGTCTGCTCTGTCTGTTGACACTGTGTCATCTCTTTGAATTAGGATTCAGCCGGGCATGTTGCTGGCAGTTATTCTCATGAGTAGACACCCTACTGCTAAGTCTTACGTGTGACAAATGACCGCGTTTGCTGGTTTGTCTTCTCATCAATTTAACACTCGCAAGCATTACATTAATCTTCTGTGGATTTTAATTAAGGTTTAGTGTATCACTAAAAATAGGATGTAGGTTTTGGTCTGAGAATGCAGACTACTTTTTGGAATACAGGGAGGAATGCCTATCAGTGGTAACTTAGAAACTAGGTCGAAGCTAGTTTGTAAATATTTTAGATCAAGTTGTGTAGCCTGTTGATTTAGTCTTCACTACTCAATAAAATAAAAATGTTGTTTCTTTGCTATACTTGCCATTTATGTAGCTAGCAGTTTTATAAAGCTGGCTTTAGCCATTTACTGTCCATGAATGGCTACCAATTTTCCATGATTAATAAACAGGGAGCCATTTTCAGGTTATAAGTCATACAGGTGAGCTAAGCAATGTAAATAAATGCATGCGACTTAGCAAACCAACAACTGACTAGTTAGTAAAGCACCTGCAGCATTTCACCCAGTCATGGCTAGCAGGTGGAAAGTAATGTCTACGACTCTGTTGTCACAAAAGATGAAAACTGAAAATAATTCTCTCTGGTTTTTATTATACTGTAGTTAGTTTTGGACATAACTGTCCTAGTTTCTGTTAAGCTTTCATTTTCATATGTGGTTTTAGTTTTCATTTTAGTTTACGACCAAAACCTTGTGGTATGTTCCAATCTATGAACTTTGATGAATATCAAACGCATGACTCCAGCCAGACAGACAGTTTCAGGAACATTCTCACCCCATATCTGATTGGACATCTCTGACCTTTGAGCACGTCACGATGGAGGCTGGTGATGGGACTTAAAGCTCACTGCGCAGCTACTGACCCAGTGCTCTAAAGGTACTCTCACTGAGACGGTGTGACACACAGGAGTCTCCATGACGTTTAATGTGTATGACGTGTGACGGACAGAAACCAAATCCTCTGTGCTTAGGTCTAGTCGTGCTTCATTCGGCATTCAGTAAGATCCGGACAAAGGTAACAATGTGAGGTTTTGTTCAGAGAGGCTTTGGGATCAGGCATATGTTTTCTCTCTCCTTCATCCGCACTTTCATCCTTCCCCTCCCCAATTCTCCACGGACACGGCGATTCCCAAACGGCACCCCGTTCCCTCGCGGGTAGCCGATGACTTCAACAGTTTAAGTGCGCCGCGCGTAGATTTTGACCAGGTCAAAAGCGGTGTATCGTACAGAGAATAGGGTGTAGTTTGGAAGCCACAAAGGCACTTTGAGCTTTGAAAGGCGTGAACACGAGTCAGTCTCTTCAGCGTCCCCCCACTTCCCTCTCGGGTTAATTGGATGCGCTTGCTCCAAATCCGTAGCTTTAGTGTTTCGGTCAAAGGAAGTCTTTGTTCCGGCGGTGCTGATGTACTCACATCTTCGCCGGCAGGCTGATAGGCTGTTCCCATGCCCCCCCACTCCGTCCCACCACTGGTTCCCAGGCTCCCAAGCGCCAGACAGGGCCAGGGGGCCGTACAGCAAGGCTCTCCAAGGGAGGGTTCAGTCTGGGGGGCTGACCATGTTCTCTGGAGGTCTTCGATGCGGACCACGTCGGTGCGGGCCCTGGGTTTTGGTAACCTGGATTTGAACCTTTCTGTAAAGCTTTCTCCTTTTCCTGGTCAACACCTTACTTCATTTCTAGAAAAGGTTTAGTGTAAAGGTCAAACTCCAGGTCAGGTGAGCACAGGGACGCCTCGGATGCCTCGGTTGGCGAATTCAACGCGGCAAATGAAACTGGAACCCCGGGATATCGTTTGCATCCTCATCGAGAAAATTACCAGGTACTCATAATTAGCGCCTGGAGATATTCCAGGTTGTTTCTGAAGAAGATTAATTATGGGGGAATATTAGAAGTGAGCTCTGTGTGTGTGTGTGTGTGTGTGTGTGTGTGTGTGTGTGTGTGTGTGTGTGTGTGTGTGTTTGTGCGTGCGTGCGTATTGCTTCTGCTCTTGCATGCTTATGTGATAGAGGGAGAGAGGGGTGGTGGGTGGGTGGGTGATAACTAATGCAGATGAAAATTCTCGTCGCTTGATTCTGTGTCCGTGCACGCTTCTCTACAGAAGAAGCTTATACGTTTTGCTCCAGGGTCAGCTATCCCAAAAACTCGCAATGATGTTGCCTGTCAGCAAAATCTCCTGGAGTGAGTGGACCGCAGGATGAATCTTTGATCAGCTGTCTGGTCCGAGGGGATGTTGACACTTTCGGGAAACAGTTGGGAACTGTGCCTCACCACTGCTTCAGCCCTGCCCTGTAATGTAATCACTGTGATGTTGTAATTTTATGCTGAAATACTTGCCTATCATCCTGCAAGGTCATTTTAAACTCATTAACCGACTACAATAACAACATATAGAGAAGCATCAAAGGTCACATTACAGAGATTGGTGGGTGGATTTAAAATGTGATTATTGCCCCCCAAATGAATGGATTTCTTGTTCCCACCCAGAAGGGAAACAAATGATATGACTGTTCTAATTTCTTAGGATACAACACCGTCCCTGTAAGCACTATCTAGTAATAAAGAAAAATGAAATCAATCCCACAACACATTTCCTCTCCAGACAAGAACCCTGTTTAAAATGCATTCGTCTTTCATTGTTTTCTTAAGGGAATCAAAGATGTGAAAGTGATTGGATAGGTGAAAACAAGGTTGTCATCCTGTTACTTGTTCCAAAAAATTTCCATCTGTGTAAGGAAGGAAGAATACATTTTTGCAGTTTTTTACACCCTTTTCTTTATGTGGTGCACCGCTTTTGACCTGGTGAAAATATGCCGTTTGGGAAGCACCGCGTCCGTGGAGAATTGGGGAGGGGAAGGATGAAAGTGTGGAGGAAGGAGAGAGAAAACATTTCACCAGTCCGCTGTTTATTTCCAAGCCAGTTAGAGAAGGAACAGAACAGTAACACATGAAAACAGGAAGGAGGAAGACAGAAGGTTAAAAGATAGAGGAAGACAGAGGGTTAAAGGACTGAGGAAGATGGAGTGTTCAAGGATTGAGGAAAACAGAATGTCAAAAGATGGAGGAAGATTGAGCGTTAAAGGATGAGTGAAGACAGAATGTTAAAGGATGGAGGATGATGGATTGTTAGAGGATGGAGGAAGATAGAGAGTTTAAGGATGGAGGAGAATGGAGTGTCAAAAAACAGAGAACAGAATAGACATGCCAAAGTAAGAATTTAGCTTTGCTATCAATCAGAAAGGGCCAGGAATGAGATTGCACCAAATTGCTTTTGGTAAAATAGATTGGGTGAAATCAATACAGGGAGTGGAGGGAGCGAAAAACCTTTAACCCTCCTCAGTCTCTCATCAAGTGTGATGTCCATGTGGAGCCTGAGTTTAATGCTGACCCATTGACCTCCATGCTTGTTTTCCTGCTCTCCCCTGACCATGAGCCATCCATCATCTCCAGACTTGAGATATGGATAACCATTGCTTCCTCTGGAGCTGCTGCGATGATGAGCGCTGCACTGTTTTCTCCAGTTGTTCCTGGTCGGTCCTAACGTGCACTTTGTCCTAAACCAGTCCAGGTTCTGACTGTGTCCACATTCTCAAACCGCTGGAGCAGATGTGGAGATGCATTTGGAAGGCACTCAAGCATGTGCTTTGTCCGGACGTCTTTTATCTGTGTAGCCGTTAACTTGTCATTATCCTGTGGTTGGCTGCACATGGCGGCGATGTGTATTTTAAAAAAATAGTTGCCAAATAATTTGCTTACGGTGGTAACTGGTCATCTGGTCACCGCGGAAACACGTTGGAGCGATAGATGTTATGCATACTGTAGGCCCCCGATCAGATTAAACAACACCAGTGTTTTCAAAAGAGACAGAGTTTGTTGTGACCAAAGATGGTCCAGGATGTAAAACATGCTCCCAATGGTTGGTGGTGCTTTGGCACCGGTCCTGCCAGCCACTACCACATTTTCTCACGTGGACGGGGCTGTCTGCAGGCTCAACCATAGCCGTTGGCCTATACCGCGCGCAGAGGTACCAGGGAGTAGCTCCTGATTGAGGAAGCATGAGCAGTTTGATGGGAAGGCATGGTGAGATGCGCGTCGGAGGGCACGCGTCTCAATGTTCTACTGAACCTGAACAAGCTGGGAGTTGCTGCGATGAGGCGAGGGGGTGGGAAGGTGTTAATAACAAAAAAGTGGATTGTATTTCTAATGGTCGGCTCTGTAGATTTTGTCGGTAATAATTATACTACCAGGGAGCTCAACTGTCGATGTTGCACTGGAACTGAATGCATTCAAAACGAGTCCCCCTGTTAACAGCCTGCATCACTGGCTCCATTGTAAATCTCACTGACATGTCTACCTCTGTTCAGCCTCCTGGAATCACACTCAAATCCAACAAGCTACACAGACAGGTCCCAGAAATAGAGCGAATTGATAAGGTCAGCCTGAGAAGCAACGTTCGCAAAATCGACAACCAGGCCACGTCAGACAACATCCATACTCTGTCCGTGTCTGAAACGCGTACGGGTAATTCCCTTGGTGATGAATTAATGGTTATAGCATGCGGTTATAGCATGCGCAGAAAACGGAGAAGGGCGCATGAGTCATTTCAGTATGACTAAAGTCAAAGGCCGACATCGGATGACGTTGGAAGTAACATGGCAACGGGTTCACCAGCTTCACCTCAAGCCTATTCGTTGTAACTGGACGCTACAGACCAGAGGGAGATAAGTCAGTATTTGGACTGTATGTGTGAAATGTCTGACAATCTGTTATCAACCGAGAGGCGTGTTTTCTGTGTGACAAATACTGACTGGCTGTGAAAAAGCTGCTTACTCAGAAAGAAGCTTAGAACTGGAACTGATGCCTGTTATCTGATTAAGGTTATCAGTGAAACCGAACGGGCTAGATACCAACTGTACAGGGATTGAATCATCCACACATGCCGACCACATTTTAATATTAATGCATCAGAAATCTGTATTAAGAGGGAATGGAAATCCATAGAATGGTGTGATCGTAATTCAAGTCATATCTTGATAACCCGAAGTTCCAAAGGCAGGCCCTCACACCGGAACCGTCCGATCTACGCATGATGGGCCAAATGATGAAAGACGAAAGACAAGCGCTGGCGTTTTTGAAAGCCGCCAAGTTAGTGTGGAAGAGGTGGAGGAAGGATTGTTATCTATAAATAAGGACAAACAAAACCAACTGAAATCCATCGCCCATCCCTGAAACAGATTGGTCAAGCTAAGCAGATAACATTCTGGCTGTAGGCCATTATGAGTTGACATGGTCAAAACATATAGACTCAATGTTTGCACAGCTTCAGGATTATATTTTTGAACCTGTCACTTTTGTCTATCAGTGCATTACCTTTGAAAGACAGGATTTTTGAAACGATAGAGCCCATAGACCAAGAAGATGAATGACGTGAATAAGCTTTGAAAGGCCTAATGTTTTGCCTTCGTATAGTCACAACCCCATTATAATGTGGGTGAATGTGTTGACTGCTGTATGACGGCTGAACGGCTACAAGCCTTCAAGTGCTTGAGTAGCTGGGGTTTGTTCCGTTGGATAAAACCACCGCTGAGAAGCAGTCCCACTGCAGATAACAGAATGTCATCCTTATACATAAAAAACACATTTAACAAAGCGTGTGAGAATGTGTCTTCAAAATGTGCTTTCACAAGACAGCTGGTCCCGAGTCTAATCTCACCCTCTTTCTGTCCCCGTCACCCTCCCGCCCCCCTGTCTCTTACCCTTGCAGGTAAAGAACTGCCCTTTCGTCTTGGATCCAAACGGCTTCTCTCCTCACCCTTCCCATCCTCTCTCTCTCTCTCCTGGCTGGTAAATAAATGCCCTTGAGTGTCTGATCTGAATGACCATGGCCGTCAACATGCAGGCTTTGATGTTTGTTTACCCGTTGGCTCAGCTTCCTCCCTTGAGCTTACATGATTCCCATTGCAACATTTGCATATTCAAGTGTCAGCCAGGCAGTGCGTGCCGTCCTCATCAGCAGAGATGAGTTGGCTGTTTTTTTTTTCCCCTTTACGGGCTGTATTTACACCCGTGGCTTGATTCTGATTTAATTTCTCCCGACTAATTGGTTCTTTAAATCAACCAGAAAACGTAGCCAGACATGCCACGACGGCTGAGACAGAAGCCGCTTTTCTACGTGGATCGGATTGTCCTGTGCTGTGGTCGGTAAGTTTGAATGTTCTGGAAAGTCAGAGTATCGATTAAGTGGAAAAAAAAATTCATCAGGATTCATCTGCCTTTGTGTCCAATGTGGCCATTGATCAGGACAGAAAGGATGTATGTTAGCACCAGGTGTAAACTGGGCTTGTGTGAGGTAGTCGCTTGTGCTGGCTCAGGAGACAACCACTTGAAGAGACGTTGACACCTTTGACGTAAAAAAAAAAAAACTAACATCAGTGGATTACATTGGGGACTTTTTAATGTGACTGTAATGTAAGCTCCCCACTAGGCAAATATATTATGTTTCCCCTGCTGATCGCTGGCATTTTTAAAAGGCTCTTCATTAAGCCCTGTCCTTCAAAAACAAACCAAAAAAAGGCTATTTCTTTTTGAAGATGTGCTGGAATGAGATGAGTGGTGGTGGTGAGGATGTTTGGATTTATTATTTACTAATTGGAGAAAGAAAATATGAAAGGACATGAAGAAAGTGAAGTGAGACCATCGGATTACTTTCCCTCCTCCTCAAAATACATTTTTACATTTTCTCTGAGTGAATTGACCCTTTCCTCCCATTGAGTGAATTAAATACTGAGATGTTCTGGCAGAGCCTGGTAGCCCTGAATGCTAGTGCTGACGATCAAAGAAGAAGCTATGTGTCTTTTTCCTTTGTACAGTTTCCCTTGGGAGGCTGCCTTATCGAAATGAAAGCCAATGTGAAGTGGGTGTGTTTTGTGACTCCATCAGGGTGGGTGGATACCGTAATGGGGTGGATTTTGAAACAGCATAAGACGTGCGATAATTATTTGGTGTTCTAGATAAGCCGAGGGAGGATCCAATTTGTTTCAGATTTCTTTTGGCTATGAGTCTGAGATTGCCTCTGTCACCTAGTTTTCAAATTTGCATGTTGTTTTCCTACAAATATTAATTGCAGTTAGTAAAAGAGCTATCCCTATCTAGTTATGCTTAACTGAAACAATACATTTGATGTCATGTAAGGGTGTAATCTAACTCCACACCTCAAACACACACACACACACACACACACACTTTTAACATGGCACATTTGCACACTTGGCTGCATAGGTACACACGCACACGCTTGTATCCAACATGACACATTTGCACAGACAACTGCAGAGTCCTATGCAGGCAAACATACCAGACACACACAAAGGCACTTGACAGGTCTGCCACACTTCAGCACACCTGACTGGACCGGTGGACCAGTGATGGGTGAGCAGGGCCAAACAACACTGACAGAGTTTCAGGCACTTCACGTCTTCGGCGCCGCACACGCACGCGCGCTAGTTCAAAAGAGACTCCTCACCAGCAGGCCGGCATAACTAAAACCACGCAATATTTGACCAGCCCGAAAACGAACGGCAGCCGGAGTCGGTATGGTAACCCTGAGGTGGAATCGCGCCCCAACCCTGACCTCACTGGGACTGCCAGAACTTCATTCATCCCGGAGATACGACTCAAGCGTATTCTTTCCCTGCCAGTCAAATATAAACGTGCTAACCCGAAACGCAAGAGAGGTGCTACTGGAGTGCTTTACATTCTACAGTACTAAGACCCCCGTCAAAAGAAAAGGACAGTTATATGACACCATCTCTCCTCTCTCCTCAGTGTAAAAAGGAGTCATTGGAAGCATTTCATCCACCGTTGGTGAATTTGTACAAGCTTTCATTGTCGTTGCTATTTATTTCTATGACTACTTCTGAATGCTGGAGTGTTATCATGACACCGGTATGCCCCCACTGTGATAATACAGTAATACTACACAGAAGCCTGTTACTGTAGCACAGCAGAGAATAAATCTATTTGGGATATTCTGGGATATCAAGTATACCAAGAGGTAGACCTACTTACGAGAACATGCTTTCATATTTAACGTGAATATTTCATGACCCCACTCATATAATATATGCATTCCAATTCATCAAGGTCATGTTTGAAAAATGAAAACGTATCAAGAGCCCAGCGTGAACCCAGCGCTCCCAATTTGTTTTTTTTATCTGTCTTCAAGTCCTGCGTTGTTTATTGATAGTCTTTCATCTGCTCACGGGTCACATTGGTTCAGCAGCGTTATAAAAGTAACGGGGCATATTGCTTTCATACACTGTAGTATTCAGATTAATGCTAGTGGAAAACCAGCACGGTCAGTACCGCAGACCTGCGCACGGATCATTTATCATGCTAGCATGAAACATCGATGCCTCGTGGGGAATACACTGGTGACACCATTAAAAGAGGATGTGCATTCGAAAAAAGCCATGAATCAATATAGGCTGTGGGTTGTGAATAGGATCGACACTTTACGGATTGATTGATTTAATTAACTTGCCATTTCAGAAAAAAAACCCCACATGAAACACTGACTACACGGCACATACATTTTAATAGCATAAGTCAGATCCTTATCACCATTCAGGGCCCTAAATTGCACAGTCCAAAACATTACGACATGACATGAATACAGATGCACTGCATATATACCTCAATAGATATAGACATCTGTTAGTTCATCATTCGATCTGCAAGCTATCACACTCATTTTAAATAAAACGATGGTGGGTAGTTCCATTCAACTGTGCCGTAATATTAAAATGTGTGACCTCGAGACAGACTGAAATCAGGCAATTGCAGAATCTTCGGCTCTTGTGTTGTGTTGGTGAACACCTCTAATATGAGTAAATTAATTTGACCTTAATATGATGACTAACAATCAAGTCTGAGACTGAATTCAGAATGTGTTATATCCGACAGTACACCAGTTAAAGGCATTTTCCTCATGCATACCACATGCATATCAAAGATTGTATATAATAATTTAAAAGTCTGTGATAGTGTGAACTGTTTTGAACCCCGAACTGAACCTGAAATGTTATGAAGAACTACATTCCCCACCCCTAGGTCGAAATGATCTGCGTAGTTGCTTTCAGAATATGCAAAGAGAACAAGTGCAAACACTCCATAATTTATGAGCGTCAGTATGAATAAAGACAAACATTTAACAAGTGAGCAATAGTACAATGCATGTGTCAGTTGAATTGATAAATGGACAGTGCATTAGATATCACCAGGTGTGCTTTACACTGTACTTTGAGGACAAAGTGGGACGACGCAGAGGAGCTTGTACATGCAAACACGCAAACAAGCACTACTATAGAAATATGGCATCAGTGTCAAGTCAGTGGCAGACAGAGCAGTAGATATAGAATATATATCTAGAGAATATATATCTAACTGTACTGCTTTTTATATAATATTTTTCCCTAAAATTTGCAATATCCAGTTTGTGTTTAAGGCCCTGCTTCTACACAGCAACTTCCGGTGAACTCCAGACATTTGTGAGATGTGTCTTCTGAAGCACATCTGCAGCCGTTCTGGTTGTTGTCACGCTGCTCGTTCAACCAGGAAGCTTAGACAGAAATCCCTGGAACACGCTGGAAGGAACACGCTCCCCGGCCTTCTACCTCGATTGAGCTAACAGGTGACCAAGCCGCCACAAGGAGTCACTAGCGCGCTATGAAAGAAAGGCAACCATACTGGATTACAAACCCCCCCAAACCCGGACGCCTCCGGGGCAACTGCACCGCCCTCCAGTCGGCCAACAGGATTCAAACCCCGGTCTCACAATGGCGCAGCAGCTACAGCTCATTTCTGACATAAAGCCTCAAATGTCTACTAAATTCAGTTGTCGTCAATTTAGATTGGTTTTATCTTTCTTATCGGTTCCATGTAAAGTCTCCTGGAAGAACAACCATACAGACGATCTGTGTGTGTGTGTCCGCGTGCGCAAATGTAGGTATGGTTCAGAGGGGAGTCTCCATCTTGGCGGGTTCCCCAAGATATGTGCTGCTCCCCAGACTGTCAGTGCCGTCCACAGCCACAGGGATGAAGCCCAGAGGGTCTGGTCGGATGACATACCTGTAAGATGGGGTGCAGGGCAATGACGTGCCACAAAAAGAGTCTGAGTGGTTATTTTAATTACTCCAAAGGGCAAAGAATAACATTGGCTTGAATAACATTGGTCTATAAATAATAACGATAGCATGGAGATTAAAACCCGTAATCTTTCTGCGTTCATGGTCTGTTGATGGTCATGTGGTCACCTCTCAGGAAGTGTCTTTTGCTCATTCTTATCTCCTTACTGACATACTCACACTATGTCATTCAGCTCCAGTCGTGTTTCAGGAGGTGGGTTGATTAACACATATGAGTGTGACTGAGTGCTCTGGTCTGCTTTGACGTCATCTGGAATTGGGGAAAAAACAAAAGTGTAAGCATGAGTCAGGGTGGAAACGTCCAATAATTGATGCCAAGATATTGTTGCCTAAACATTTTGGATTAGGCCGTCTCTGTTTTTTGTCTGATTTTGTTCGGTCGATAGGCCAACCTATTGTGTATTTATAGAGGATTGCGTTCATATCCCGCCCGTCTGCCCGCGCGTTCGGCAGCCCCTCCTCCATCTACACCGCCCCGAGTGTTTGAAACATCAAACATCATTGACCTTGTGTTCCAGGTTCCAGGCGTTCGCAAATTCCCAGCAGAACATCCCTTACCGTGAGACGAGGACGAAAGTCCCAGGCTCTTCATCCGGTTGTTGACCAGCTCGGACAGCTCCTGCCTCTCGGAGCGCCTGGTCCTCAGACTCAGCTTGCCCGCCCTCTGAGCCCCCTGCTGGTTCCCCCGCGGCCCCCTCCGGTTCAGCTTCTGTGCCCACTGCACGCTCTTTCTCCGCAGCAGGGGGGCTTTGACATCAAAAGGGTCACTGGAGGTGGAGCTTCGGTGGAGCCCACCGGCCACTGTAGGAGATGCCCCGTCTTTCTGCTCCTTGGAGTCGTCAAAGTCCTCCGTGGGCGCTGACAGCCGGGCGCGCTCTGAGAGCTGAGCCTGAGTGTGAGAGGTCACACAGAACAAAGACAGGTAGAGCCTATTCAGAAATATGGACTCAAATGGATGGCAAAAACATTTCACGACTCATGAAGAGCTAAGCCAGAGAATGTAAAAGAGGGGTTTGACAATTATTTCTCACTGACATTTACGCCAGCGACAACTCCTGCCGGTTTGTCAAGCACAATTTAACCAAGACACATTACAGCAGAGGAAAGGGACGTTCATCTGCACTAAAATGTAATTATGTCGGGCAAAATGAATATCCATCATTTATTTTTGGAACAATGGACCGTTGAACCATACATATCTGGGCTATATCTTGGGAGAATGGCTTCTTTTGATAATAATTGGTAATGTAAAACAGGTGGTTTGAATCCTGAATGATGATTGGCTGACAGCCGCGGTATAGGACTCCGTATACTATGGGTATGACATCACATCACTTTTTTACTGCGGTAATTAAATTTGTAACCGGTTTATAAGAGCAATAAAGCATCTCTGAGGTTGGTGGTATATTGCCAATATATTGCCAATATATCACAGCTAAACGCTGTGTCCAGGCACTCCACAATGCAGCATCAACGCGAGCAGCTCTTAGTCGTGGTATATTGGCCACATACCACGCCCCCTCGTGCCCTATGGCTTAAGTACAAAAAGATATACACGTCTAATGTGTTTTAAAATGCTTGTATAATCACTAAACATGGATCATTTGACAGAGAAATCCTTTTCTTCATCATTTATAGAGCAAATCAGAAACACACACTCAGTGCATGACTTTCAATAAACCCCGACGCCTCTATGAATGTAAATGAATGTAACGCGGAAACAGCCGTGGGGTTCGGAAGGCACCTCCAAGGAATCCTCTGTCTGGGATTCTGTCCTGTAGATGCCAATGGGAACGTCTCCGACGGTGGAAGACAGTTTCTGATAGAGCCTGCCATATGTCTGGATCCACAGGTCGTCCTCTGAGATCTGAATCTAAGAAAAGTGAGGCGGCAGTTAGCGGCAGTAGCTTTAAGTTTAATACAGGTTGCATATTAATAATAATAATAATGTTGCGCTCGCAGCCGCTAACCCCCCCGTGCACCTTTAAGCCAATGATACTATCCTGCAGACCCCGCTGAACCCTGACCCCTCTGCAACAAGCTCTAATAACCTGCTCAATGAATGGGAGTCTTCCCGCAAAACTGTTGGACCCCAAAATATCCTCACCCTGAACGGGTCATATGTCTCGGTTGGCATGTGGCGTAACTGCTCACTCTCACCACATCCCCATACCGCTCACCATCAGTGTACAGTTACATCCACGATGGGTTTCTTGCCATGCAAGAAAGGCTAAACAAACAAAAGAACAACGTCCTGCCTCTGGACTAAAACTCTGGACTACGGCAATGTAGTTTAGAGGTTTGACGCTAAACGGTCTCTCAATAAATTAGACGTGATTTACTCCACTGCCACCGGCCCCAGCTTCAACACATCACGGTCACCTCGAAAGAAACCTGCAATGGGTGTATCTCAATAGTCTAATACAGATGCCTCCTTTCCTTGTCTTTCCTCCCATGGGACACAATGGGTTAGTTGTTGCCTTATTCCATTCTGTCCAAGACGAGACGGAGGCCACCATTGACTATTGCAATGCACCCCGACAGATACTCACACAGCAGAGGAAGCCAGAGCCTGGAGTAGTGTCCAGGCCCAGTAGCAGCCTGATGATGGAGATCATGTAGTCTTTGACAAACGACTGGGACAGCAGACCAGGACACACAACGACAAGATCAGAAGGCAGCTGAGAGTAACTATACACTGAAAGGGACATTCCTGGTCAAGTCCAGAAAGCAGCAGAGAGAGCAAGTTGACTGGCATTACACTGTAATAACGAATTCATTATTGTAACAACTATCTAATACCAGACAATAACTAGAGATACAGTAGCTAGAGTTAATAACTGCAGATAACGAGCAAAAATAACTACAGATAATTAGAGATAAAAACTAGAGATAACTACACAGACTATAACTACAGGTAGATAATAAGATATAGTAACAATAATAAAATAATAATAGGTAAATAATATGATAGTAAGAATTATAATATATACAGTTAACTAGAGATAATGCGATTAGCCTCTGCATACAGTACCGACAATTTGGTAGCTAGCTTAACATTGAGTATTCATCCACTTCCCAAGCTTTCTGCTGTTGTAAAAAACTAGTAATATAAATGAAATACTGTACTCGCTAGATGACAGATAGGTGACACTGTAGCTATTTGAAGCCACCAGGCAGCTATCCCCTATTTTAAAAATAAATAAGAATAATACATACACAGATACGCATTTATTAATATTAACATTTGTTATTGCAAAATGTATTCTCTTACAAACAGCTTATGGCACAATTCTATTGATTCTAATATGGGGAGTGCAAAGCGTGTGCAACTCCAGTTACCTGGTGGAGGAGTGTCCAGCATGCGTGTGTGATTCCTGTTACCTGGTAGAGGAGTGAAGCATGCGTGTGTGATTCCTGTTACCTGCTAGAGGAGTGCCGCATGCGTGTGATACCTGTTACCTGGTAGAGGAGAGTGTCCAGCATGCCGATACTGAAGATCCTCCCAGTAGCGAATGGCAGGCGGAACATGAAGGCCATGTTGGAGCCTGTCTCCCGCTCTTTCTAACACATAATTATGATGTTTTATTTTTAGACAGCCTCTCGACAACACGCGGCAACGGCAAAGTAATTTCTGCTGTTCTCCCATAAATATAGAGGGGAGACCTAGACGCTAAAATTTACAGGATTCCTTTAATCCTCTTCTGAGGTCTAGTTCACACGTGCACAGATATTTTTTTAAACAGCGTTTTTCTATGCGTTTTGGCCTTTCGTCCACACGCAAACAGTATTTTAGGTCACTGAAAACGGACATTTTGAAAAACTCCTTCCAGGGTGAAGATATTCAGAAACTCCGTTTACAGTGTTTACGTGTATACAGGGAAAAGGAAAACTACGGAGCCCTGGAGCTGACATTTAATTATTTTTTTTTTTTATAAAACGTGCTCTGGTTTTTAAATAAACTTGTTTCAGGATTTTTGTTCTTCTGGCTAACATTAGATCTAACTGAATGTCACCTCCAGGGCTCCGTAGGAGAGATTCTGGCTTGTAAAGTCAGTGTGCCCTGTTATCTTTGTTTACATGAGGCGATTTTATGCAATGGCGGACGTAGCCAAAACAGTGCTGGTTTTAATCTTGCTAACAGGACTTTTTACATGTTTACACATTAATCTACAGTTACTCTCGCACTATATTGAGGAACAGAGGCGTCAGAATGTGTTACAGAGGTCACTGCTACATCCAACACTCGCGCCGTTGTTGTTAGCCTACCGGAACCGGTAATAACTTTTTCAGGCTTCAGACTGGCCAACATGGTTTTAAGGTTAGAGTTATATTGTCGCCTGTTGGTTTGGCATGCTTTTTGACAGTGCTTGACATCGTGTTTTTGCGTTTTCATGTGGACGGAAATTTTTTTTTAAACAGTGCTTGTATGGACAGGATTTTTTTAAAACGAAGAAGAAAAAAACCTGTTTTAAAAAAATACCCATGTACGTGTGGACTTGGCCTTTTAGACTAGTCCAGTTACTCCTCCATATTTGTAGTATTGCATTGTGGGATAGAGTTCCTGATTCAACTGGAGACACACACCTGGATACAATATATGCAGGTTACAGGGACTGAAATCAGTGTCCCTGAACATGGGTTCATGCAGATTCCAATCATGGATAGAGCTGAATACATTGCCTCAATCAAAAACAGCCATCTAGAGCCGAAATGACTATAGCCCTCTTTTGGATGTAATCCGGGCCTGTTAATAAATGCCTGTGGCCCAAATGAGAATGCCAGGGGGGTCCTCTCAAAGAGGCCAGTATATTTGACAGCAACCACTAGTCGTTAATAATGGTATGTTATTATTGATACAGGAAGTGATGCATACACAGAATATTACCCCTCACATTATTACTAAACAGTTTAGTGAATGTGAATGACAACTTTTAATTTTATGTATATATAGTGAATATATATTTTGTAAACTTTGCATTTATAGACCTAGAGACATCTAGACAACACACTTTGAAAAAAATGTGTTTAGCTCAGAGGTGTCAAACTGGTTCCACGGAGGGCCGAGTGTCTGCAGGTTTTCGCTCTCACCTTGTGTTTGATTGGAAAATTAGGTCACTAATTGGTTAAGATCTTCCTTCACCTGGTTCTATTTGATCTCAGTTGGGCACCAATTGAAAGGAAAAACCAAAAACCAGCATACACTCGGCCCTCCGTGGAACCGGTTTGACACCTCTGGTTTAGCTGGTTGTCCTGTGTATTGTTCAATACTGCGCCTTGCAATGCAGTTTATGTAATGATTTCATGATTATTATTAATTTGTGATGATGAACTATCTAAAATAGAGATAAAGTATTGCATCAAAAGCCTCTAGGACAATAACCCTCCTTGAGATGATGGTTTAATCCGTGAGTTCTAGAACAGCGGTTCTACAGTGGTTTTCCTTCAAGACCCAAATTTGACAAATAAATTCAGTCACAACCTCCTTTCGTATGCTATGGATTGTATTGCAATCTACATTTCGTCATTTTTCATTGATTGTTGCTCCCGAATTGGACAGATTTCTCTTACAAAACAGACTTGTGTTTTACATTGTTAAGGGCTCAACTGTGATCACTGAAAGATGGCAAGCCATGCCAAAATTGCTGATCTAGCTGCCCCAGATAAACAAAGAAATGTTAACATAATGAAAATATGTGATTGTAAACTGTCTCACTCCTAGCAAGATTTTCAGAACAGTTAAATCAGTTAAACATTCTCTTGCTAACTTGCTAGCTGTTGCTAATAATGTTATCTGCTGAGCTAGACTAACTGCCTAATTTACATTGCCTGACATGAACAGCTTCTCCCTCTAAATTTGGAGCAAGAGTTTTCGGAAATCAGTCTTTAGATCAACTGATCAGATCTCTGTGATGACACATTCAATCAGCAGCGCACAGCAGCAGCTGACAGAACTTTACCATAACATTACTGCGGGAGTCACATCAACAGAGTGCTGGCTTAGTTAAAAATATCATAATATTAGGGAGCAGCTACTTATCAATAGAAGCTAGCTGGCTTAGGTGGAAGATTTTTATATTGGTATTGGCTTGACTGTTATAGCACAATCCCATTTATTTTGTTCGGAATGGCTATGATTGGATTAGTGTTAAGCTACGTTTGAGACTGTCAAAATTCCTATGTTCTGATCATTGGTGTAAAAAACACCTGTATATCTCCAGCAACAGTAATTAGTATAGAATTTTTAAACATATCCACAACCCTACGACAACCTCTGGTGACATAAACGTGGGTCGCGACCCACCAGTTGAGAAACACTGTTCTAGAAGACGTTCATTGATCCTGCCTTTCATGCTTACAGGAATCATCTGAAGGGGGAGTCATCCTTAAGTAAGCGCCATCTTACTCAAAGCAAGTTGTAATTACATTAGACAACATCCAACCTTTTCCAGTTGAGAGAGAGCCAGGGAATAGCAGTCCTTGGCTCTGAACTGCATGAACCTCATGTTGGCAGGGTGGGTCAGCTCCGTTATGATTCTCAGACTGGAGAACAACCTGGGTGAGCAGAAAAACCCAGTTGAGATGATGTGAATGGGAGAAACAAAATCATCACATTAAAGATGGGACATGTCCTATACAAACATGTATTATAAAATATCTGACAGAAGAATAAACAGTATTACTACATCCACTAACCCTATTCAAGAATGAACACCACAGGTGAACAACTTCAAATGAACAACTGTTGCCTATAAAATGAGGGGTCTTCAGCCTTTTCTTGTCCAGGGATCCCCACCCAAACCAACAGGCAATCTGGGGCCTCGGTTATATGTTAAAGTAAAACAGACCAAGGTTATGTATAGGGTCTGTTCTGGATGGTCCCTAGATAGGAGAGCAGTTGTTTCTGGGAGTGGTGTTGGAAGGCCTGTAGGGGGCACTCTTCACTCTAGTCAAAATATCAAATCCCAATGCTCCAGGGTAGTAAACGGGACATTGCCCTGTTCAGGGTGCCGTATTTGGGATGGGATGTTAAACGGGATGTTAAATGTGGTGGTGTCCTGGACACATTTGCAATCTGGCCCAGAGATCATAATGGCCACCTCATCCCCTGCTTCTAATTGGCTCATTCATCTCTTCTCCTCATTGTCACTATGCCAAGGTTGACAAGATTGTTGCTGTAAATATGAATGTTTTCAGTTAGCCTACCTGGTAAAATAAGGGTTACATAAATACAATAAAAAAAAGAAATGAAAACATATTTGTGCAAGTTTGTAGTATGTGTTGTCTGGTAAAATTATGAGTTGACATTTTTTGATTAACTGTCAAACCAACAAAAAATATGAGACAAAAAACTTCCATCAAACAGAAAACAAATGTATTTCCTGATGCAATATGACAAGGTTGCCAAGGAAACTAGCTCTGCAGTGTAGAGCATTTTTTTCCCAGTCTTTCAAGTTCACGGTTGAATAAAACTAATTATCTTCTAAATTCATCTTTGAAATCCACCTCTAAAAATGTTGTTTTAGGAACATCCTCAGCCTGCATATGCAGAGGTGTAGAGGGGGGTAAATACGTAAATGCAATTTTCCTATTTTTTTGTATGATAGTTACCCCACTTCTGTGGACCGTAAATGTGTAATGAGGTTCTTTTCTGGATAGGTGATAAGTGGTTACCCAACTATTCATTCACACGTGCATAAAATGCCTTAACATGTGGTCCAGTATATTAAAAACATTTTGCCCATTTACAAACGTTTTCTTACCAGAACAGCTTACAATCAGATCATCTGAGCACAGATTAAAAAATGTGATTATTTTGCTACCCTTACAGTGTCTGCATATTGATAATACTTTTTCTACCTAAACTGTGTCTGCATCTTAATGATGGTGGCAGTACCTGAACAGTGTCTGAATATTAATGATAGTAGCGGTACCTGAACAGCAGTGGTACCTTAACAGTGTCTAAATATAAATGGCAGTGGTGTAAATGACAGTCGTGTTACTGGAATATATTCTGAACATTATGATAGTGAAGGGTACCTGAGCATTGTCTGAACATTAATGACAGTAGTGGTACCTTAACTGGGTCTGAACATTAATTATAGTAGTGGTACCAGAACCGTGTCTGAACATTGACGACAGTGGTGGTATCTGAACAGGTTCTGGACATTAATTGTAGTAGGGGTACCAGAAAAGTATCTAAACGTTAACGACAGTAGTAAGTAGTAACAGGGTCTGAACATTAATTATAGCAGTGGTTCCTTAACAATGTCTGAAAGTTAATGACAGTAGTGGTACCTGAATATTAATGATAGTGGGGGTATCTGAGCAGAGGGTAAACATTAATGACAGAGAAAAGAACCTGAACACTGTATGAACATAAATAATAGTGGGGGTGCCTGGAGAGTGTCTGAACATTAATTAATGATAGTAATGGTACCTGAAGAGTGTACATTAATGACAGTGAAAGGTACCTGAAGAGTGTCTGAACATTAATGACAGTGAAAGGTACCTGAAGGGTGTCTGAACATTAATGACAGTGAAAGGTACCTGAAGAGTGTCTGAACATTATTGACATTAGTGGTACCTGAACAGTGTCTGAACATTGACAATGGTTTTAGCATCAGCCATGTAGTCCTCCTCTGCACTCATGGTGCTCTCCTTGTCCACCACAACCATGTTGGCTGCAAAGGACACACCGCAGCGAAGGAGGTCATCCAGGCTAGAAGACAGACAGATGTGCACAAATCATTTATAATAAAAAAATCAGTTGGTTCAAATCCTGACTACTGATTGGCCAATAGTTGTGATATATGGTCTCATGAATTTTTACTGCTCTATTTGCATCGGTAAATGCATCACAGTTAACCTTTCTCACGTGTCAGCTAGTTAGCTAGCACACATTTGCTTTCCCATATGTGTTTAAGATGCATTGTTGACACATATAGAGGAGTGGCCTATGGAAATATGCAGTACATGTAGAGGAGGAGTGGCCTATGGAAATATGCAGTACATGTAGAGGAGGAGTGGCCTATGGAAATATGCAGTACAGGTAGAGGAGGAGTGGCCTATGGAAACATGCAGTACAGGTAGAGGAGGAGTGGCCTATGGAAACATGCAGTACAGGTAGAGGAGGAGTGGCCTATGGAAACATGCAGTACAGGTAGAGGAGTGGCCTATGGAAACATGCAGTACAGGTAGAGGAGGAGTGAGGAGCAGTGGCCTATGGAAACATGCAGTACAGGTAGGGGAGGAGTGGCCAATGGAAACATGCAGTACATGCAGAGGAGTGGCCAATGGAAACATGCAGTACAGGTAGAGGAGGAGCGGCCTACAGTATGAAAACATGCAGTACAGGTGATCTACGGGGTTACAATGCTGAGTGTCACATACTTATCGATTGAGCCAACCATGTAGTAGACCAGGGGAAACCAACAGATGGCCTCCAGAAACAGGGTGCTAGGCCTGGTGAGACAACACCACATCTCAGTGTAGATCACAGCAGACTAGATGGTCAGGCACAGCAACTTACGTGACGCGTAGAAAACAAATAAGAAACGTAGCCTTTGGAAAGTATTCAGACCCCTCCACTTTCTCCAATTTTTTTTGTTTGGTAAACTTTTCGTTGCCATCAGTTTGTACCCAATAATGTCAGAACGTAAACATATTTTTAGGAATTTGTGGCCAATTTATTGAGACTGAAAAACTTAAATATCTCAGGTACATAAGTATTCAGATTCTTTATTCAATATTTTGTAGAAGCCCCTTAGGCAATGATCACAGCTTTGAGTCTTCTTGGGTATGCCTCTACCAGCATTACACATCTGATTTTAGGCAATTTCTTCGATTCTTTCTTGTAGATCCTCTCCATCTCAGTCAGATTGGATGGGCAGCGTCTGTGAACTGTAATCTTCAACTGTAATCTTTGGCTGGACCACTAAAGGACATTCAAACTTTTCTTGAAGTCACTCCAGCGTTGTCTTGGCTATGTGCTTTGTGTCATTATCATGGCGAAAGATTAATCTTTGCCCTCAGTCTGAAGTCCTGGGCTCTTGATTAGGTTTTCAAGGACCTCTTTGTATTTTCTCCATTCATCTTTCCCTCAATCCCAGTGTTTCCTACGGACGTCTATGTTAGCAGCCAGTAGAGGGCAAATTTTTTCCTCAATTTCATTATATTTACAGTAATAAACTGATGCCCTAAGAACTTATATAGTGGCAAGATAGAAAAAAAAATACCTGCATACAAATTCCTTATATTGTAGCTATAAACAAAATAACCTTTTGGTTCACCAGCCACTGTAGCAAGTATATTGAAAACATGTTTCCCCAAATCAATGAAGAAAGTGCATTTTAAAAAGCCCTTTTTACATCAGCAGTGCTTTTACAGATACCCAGCCTGAAACCCTAATGAGCAAAGCAACAACAGTAATTGAGCCACAATTATAACATAAAACAACTAATGAGTGAGGATGCAAAGTTTCTAAATAATCCATGTCTTCCTAGTAACAAATAATGTGGTACTTTGCGCAATTCCGCCAAAACCTTGTGACCTGAGTTTAATTTAAAAAAAAAAAAACATTTCCGCTGCCCTTCTAAGGGCAGGGGGTTACCATGGTAACTGAACCAACAACGACCTGTGGGTAGACCTGCACATCGAACCTAGGTTGCCCGGCAACCCCAAATGTCGGTAAAGTGAATGCCGACGATAGCACAGAGCTGAACTTGGACTGCACGTTCTCACCTCAGACAAAATACCGGATTTTTTTTACGGCCGTGTAGAGATTGTCACTGCAGTGTGGCGGCGATGGAAACCCTGCTCAATCCTGTCCAGGCGCCCAGTCCCTCCCACTGTCAAGCATCTCCATAAATCATGTGCAATCAATTGAATTTATCACAGGCGGACTCCAATCAAGCTCTAGAGACGTCTCGGGGATTATCAGAGAATACCGGATGTATCAGAGCATCACAGAAAAGGGTCTTAATACAGTGTTTTTATTTCCAATAAATTGGCACAAATTTTGAGACTGATGGCATAAATGAATAAATTTAATCAATTATAAATTGAGTGTGTGGAGAAAATGAAGAGGTCTGAATACTTTCTGAAGGTACTGAACATACAGTGTACTGTACAAGGATTTATTACTGAAATAAAGATACCAAATATTTGTCCTTAAAGCTTTTAGATGTGTGATATGTCTTATTCTGACTGTGCCAAAGTATCCCCAAAATTTCATGCAAGATTCCCAACTGGCAAAGGTGAGGGAAGAGAGGAATTTCAAAACTGCTTCTTACTCGTTATCCAGAAGCAACACAATAGGGTTCAGATCTTTCCTTAGTCTGTAGGAAGCTCTAAGCGGAACAATGAAGTTGTACAGCCCATTCCCCGCTGATTCAGCTGACACAATGATCGGTTTGTTCTTAAAGCTGTACGCTTTGGCATCTTCAAAGTTGTTATGCTGACAGCCCTATGGGAAAAAGAACATACATTATTGATGTTGTTTCATTTTTTTTATTTTAAAACTCTGTTGTGAAGCAACAATAAATGCTTTATGCATGTAAATGTGACAGTCGCATCACAATCTTCTTCTAACACAGGAAAACAAACACAAACACAAACATCTACAAACCAAAGGTCAAAACCAAAAGTGTACCAATGAAAAGGTGTCAACTAACAAGACATTATCTATAAAATTAAAAAACAGTGTCAGAACAATAAACCAGGTCCTCTTCCAACAATAGATTCATTTTTATATAGGCTTATTCTTGGTCTAGGAAACTGACCAAAAAAGCATAACCAATATAATTTTTTATGGCTAACCTCAGTTAGACCGTTCAGTTTAAAAATGAGTGGTTTTGTTGACATTGAGCACAAATGTGTACATACATGTATATGACATGTATGCACAATTTTTGGACCTTCGTTAGCTCGACAGACCCACGTTCACAACCAGTGGTCAACCGTCTTTAATTGGTAATTATAATAAAAATAAAAATCATTATCATAATTTATTTATGAAAATAACATAGGCTATACTTCAATGTTAGGTCACGTGGACATTGAATATGCCTAGTCCTCAACTAGGCCATTTTACACAGAACTACAGATTTGCTCAAACATATAGACATCTACGCATTTAATAATGAACAGTTTCTCATGAAACTGGCTCCCGAATGGAGCAGTGGGTTTTGTTCAAATCCTGGTCACCACATGCCAACATTGTCCGGGGGTCCCGGAGGGCTGTGGGCTGGACCAGCAGGATGTTGGACCAGGCTGCCTCATCTCATCAAGCCCTGTTGACCCAGTAAAGGGCCAAGTGCCCGCTGGATCAACCATGGCCGTCGCTTGGTGTCAACTCGACTCAAAAACCACGGGTCCCAACGAAGACCTTCCATTTGAATGAGCATTGTGATAAGAACTAGAATAGGTTGGCGAGATGTGCATTGGAGGACACATCCGCTTCCGCTTCCGAACCCGCTGGAAATTGATAATGGCCATATTAGTCAATTGGACAAATCGCGAGAAATGTTGTAGAATTGTGAGAGACGGATGTAAAATAAAAGAGCCCTACAACATCTCATGTTATTGGTATCTTCTGATTTCCTGCCCATGTTAAAACATAAGTGTTAAGAGAATTACACCATGCCAACATTCATTATAGGGAAGTTTTGACAAATAATCCTTTGGAGCTGCTTTGCTCTTTTGTTACGAGGGCCCAGAATGCACTGCCAGCTGGAAGTAGAGTTGCTGATGCTACCTTAGGAGCAGCAGCCCCCCCTGGTGGAGAAATGGTGCATAACTCTGTTGTCTGACCCTGCAGCACTGCGTAGACCAACGATTTAAGCTACTGCTAGGAAGTTCATTTTCTTTCAAAGCAATTTCCGAACATTATGTGTTAAAAGCATTTTATATTTGTGTTTTGGCAACTCTTGCTTGCACAACTGAAAAGGAGCCTTGGAAATAGCATGGTTTCATGCAGCGCTGCTCTCTCTCTTTCTCACACAAACACACACACGCACTCTAATTATGCAATATGCCAACAGATGCTCTGTTCACAACTTGGGATAGAGGTTTTATTAAGCTACAGGGACTACTGCTACAGAATGGTACACTTGGTTTTGGCTACACATAAATTATATAGTGATATTTTTGTCTGCAAATGCTTTTAATATGAAGGTGAATACACATCAAAACTGGCAAGAGCTGAACACAACAGGTTGCGAGGGGCACCGTCAAATATTGCAGAATTAGTCCTGAAAAGTGACTCAAACTGTCAGTAGAAAGTATTTCTTGGCATTTGTTGCTATTTTAGACAAAGCTATGCAAACAAATACTAGCTTTTCTTTATTATCTTAAGTAGAAACTACGCTAAGGAAAACAACATGGTTCCCGCAATTATGAAGATCCTAGAACACTGTGTCCAAATGTTGGAGACAAAACATGTTTTTTCTTTACCAATATCAAATGAAAAACAATTTTTAAGAAAGAAGCTACAAGGCTATTTGGCCGCATCTATATCAATACTTCCAATGTATAAATGAATAAGTCACATGCATCATTTACCCTTTCCAGTCTGAGGCAACAGAATGGTACTTTATCCTTCAGCAGATGACACAGTGTTGCAGAGCTACCGATGTAAGGCAGGTTGGGAGGATAGCCTTTCATGTGTCTTGAAATAAACATAGGCAAAATTAATAATCGACAGAGTGTGGATCTGAAATTCAAATTAACGGCCAAACTAATGTCATCTCTGACTTACAAAACAATTTGCCGCAGGGATCACCATGTCCAGTCTTGATAAGCTACTAGTTAGGCAGGTTTTTGCTCCAGCCCAGCACTAACCTACCTGAATCTATCAATTATTCATGGGCTTCATTCTTCAAGTGTGTATGCTGGCATGAAACAAAACCCTGCACACACTGTGGTAATACAGTCATGGTTGTTGACCCTTAACTCAATAATAATTTCTCCCTAAAAATAAGATGTAACAGAAATTTTTTTTCACAAAGTTTGACTTGATGACATCCTATAATATAAATAAAAAAACATACTTCTTGGTTGATTGGTCCTTGTTGGAGGGCAAGGTCTCGTCCTCTGATTGGTCGCTATTGAGGTCACCTGCGTACAGGAAGGAGGGGTCTGGAACCGCCAACACAGAGTCCACGCTGGGCCTCCGGCCGCTACCCTTAACATCCTCTGGGGGGAGACAGAGAGTGGGTCCACTGCTGGGCTGAACCTCCCTGTCCTGAAGATCTACGGCCACAGTGCCTGAAGAAATGTAAAAGGAACATGCAACATTTCCTGTTAGCATATTTTGCTGTTTCACAAGTCAATTATTTTAGAAAACAACGACTGAATTCTAATTATGCAGAACAACCCATGACTTCTTAATTTTCGCACGAGCCCACTTAGTACATTGAACCTATACATTGTCCAATACACTTGTGCAATGCATTACAATATTTTTTGTATATTCCTTAACTTCATATTACATAGTGTACAAGTTTGTGATGCTGGAATCGGGCTCACATTTACGACCCATATCAGCGATGGCGCTCAGACGGGTCCTTTGCGTCTTAAAGGTGGAGTCCTCCTCCTTGGTGACGTTGATGTAGAAACAGGTGTCACTGGGACTCATCCTGAACTGGGGCCCGGGGTTCAGGAGGATGTTCTTACTGTCCTTGCAGCGCACCCCGATCAGACACACACCATACCTGGGGACGGACACAGCTGTGTCACACAGAAGGCGTGTTCACACTGCACCTTATCCCAGGGCTAAGAGTGTTCACGTTGCACCTTAGCCCAGGGCTAAGAGTGTTCACATTAGGCGTGTTCACACTTGCACCTCAGCCCAGGGCTAAGAGTGTTAACATTTGCACATTTTGAAGTGGGCTAGCACCACCGTTAGCCGAGGGCTAGTTGGCCCTTCTCCGAAGCAGGGTTAGCACCAACTTGTCAAGGCTAGCCCCGGAAACACATGGTGACAAAATAACAGTGTGAAACGGCGTCAAGAACAACATCATAGAACATCCATTCTCCAATCACAAAAGCTGCACTTTCACTTAATTTGCATACGCTTGCGACACATGCCATTACCAACAGCTCAGCAAATGTTTCCCGTTTCGGTATACCGGCTAAATCTGAGCAAAGTAGCTAACTTAGCAATAAACCTTTTTCTGATTGATTCTGTTACTGTAGCTGGCTTTTGAAGAAAATCTAGGAACTATGTCAAACTGGTCGCGTTCCTAGCCTCTTGTTCATATTTTCACATTGTCGTTTTTCTCTTTGCATTGTTTTAACGAATGTGTCGAAGCAAATGCTGACAGGGAGAACATTTTGATAATCCGATGTCAGAAAGTTGTTAATTGAATCGTGGTAGTGTAACATTGATCGCATATCAGTGATGTACGTGTAACATAATTTGCGTGCCAGAGAGAATGTAACATTTACGGCTTCTCAGATATAGAATGTTAAATAGTCTCATGTCGTACTTGTCTTTAAGACGAGGGCTTAGGAATACAAGTGTGAATCCTTAGCCTAGGGTTAAACTATGTCTTCAAGAGTTTGTTAACCCTGGGTCTAAGATAGCCCCGGGCCTGAGAACAATATAGTATGAAAAGGCCTAGAGTGGTGCTAAACAGGAACAGAACAGAGGGGGAAGGATGTACATCCAAAACATCTGTGGACGCACAACTCTTTTCCCACAACCACAAGACGGGACAAAGAAAAACTCTGAGCCCCATTTCTAACCAATACGACAACTGAAGGTATTTTTCTATGGCCCGACACTTCTCCTGGCCGTGCCATGCCCAGCCCAGCCCCCCCCCCCACGGTATAGAGACCGGTTTTATCGCCACATACTTCTTTTGCGCGTGGAAGGAGGTGTAGGTGAAGCTCTTCCCCATGTATTCTGAGAAGAAGACGCTGTCTGTCAGGGCGATGTTGTAGACCTCGTTCCCCGAACACATGCCGTAGGTCTGGTGCCACTGCACTGGAGACTGACTTCCCTCCCTGGGGTGGACAGACACGTTGGACGTAAACCCATCCCGTGAAAACACTCTTCCTAGCGCATTGTGAACACAACATCTCATGAGCTGCTATGTGACTCCTTTCAGTCTTAATGGTCAGAACAGAGACTCGGATGGAGACCAGAAGGGTTGCCTACTGTACCGTGTAGATGTCGTGTCTGGATGACGTGTGTTGGCGTGTGGGTGTAGCCATTGTGGAGGTGCACTTACAGGCCCTGTGAGGTGTGGACCAGTAGGGTGATGAAAGTGGATGTCGCTGGACAAATGCAGTTCAGGGCCAACATGGCGTACTTGAATTCTTCTTCACACACCACATGGTCTGGGGAAACACAGAATGAATAAGATTTAATTAAAGTTAATTTAAAAAAATAGTCCCACTTTCATAAGCCTGAATACATGGAGATCATATATACAGTATCCCACAGAAGTGAGTACACCCCTCACATTTTTGCAAATATTTGATTATATCTTTTCATGTGACAACACTGAAGAAATGACATTTTGCTACAATGTAAAATAGTGAGTGTACAGCTTGTATAACAGTGTAAATTTGCTGTCCCCTCAAAATAACTCAACACACAGCCATTAATGTCTAAACCGCTGGCAACAGAAGTGAGTACACCCCTAAGTGAAAATGTCCAAATTGGGCCCAAAGTGTCAATATTTTGTGTGGCCACCATTATTTTCCAGCACTGCCTTAACCCTCTTGGGCATGGAGTTCACCAGAGCTTCACAGTGTGCCACTGGAGTCCTCTTCCACTCCTCCATGACGACATCATGGAGCT
>JACXGI010001166.1:0-17196 GCA_016801175.1 Esox masquinongy
CGTGTGTGTGTGTGTGTGTCTGTGTGTGTGTGTGTGTGTGTGTGTGTGTGTGTGTGTGTGTGTGTGTGTGTGTGTGTGTGTGTGTGTGTGTGTGTGTGTGTGATCACAGGTAGTCCATGGAGCACCAGTGAGCCTAGTATTGAACCTGAGGGCTCTGGAGGAACCGGAGGGCCTGAGGACAACTATCACCGCAACATGTCCTGGCTACATGTAGGTGTCGCATGTGTGTTTGCTATGTGCACACGTATGTGCCTATCAGCGTGGCGTTAACTTTGCACGAATTCTCTTTTTGTGTTCTGCCTATTCCCGACGCACACACATGCTGTTAAGCTAGCACCTTTTTAGTTTAATTATAGCACCCTATGCTGTCTCCCCAATTAGATTATGATCCTGCTGTGCAACCAGCAGAGCTTCATCTGTACCCACGTGGAGTTCTGCCACCCGCGCTGCTACCAGCACCACAGCCGCTCCTGCGCGCGGCTGGTACGCGCCGTCAAACTGCTCTACGGGGAGACCGTGGACAGTCTGAGGGAGGACCGCGCCGGGAACGTCAGTGGCCGGGCCAAGAGGAACAAGGAGGTAGGTACCTGGTGCGACAGGATATGTCCCTGTTCTGAAACCCTAGGAAAAACAAAACGTAGTCCGGTTGTGCCTGTTGGACTTTAACTGAGCTCAGGGCGCAGCATTTGACAGTGACGTAGAACGGATGATGATGCCGCAGTCGTAGTTCTCCCGTATTTTCCGCTCTCTCTGTCTCCAGTGTTCAGATAAGTCCTGTCTGAGGACCCCATCTATGAAGAGGCGTCCCACGGACTCCAATGCCGAGGGCAAGAAGGACACGGGCATGCTCAAGTACATCCGCAACCAGGTGCCCGCCTCTAACCCCTGTGCCGGCGCGTCCTGTAATAAGTGTGTGCCAGAGAGTCTCTCTGGTGTCTGTCTGCCTGTCTGACTGGAGCAGCATGCCAACAGCGTGCCACCTAGCGGGTGTCGCCACACGCTTGTTTATCTAGAGCGAGAGGCCAACCACATGCCAAGATGCCTTCACACCGACCGCACCCACATGCATCTGCCGGCACAAACACATAACGTCTATCGCTCAGATGCTGCGGTAGTGTGCTAACCCGCTAGCGGATCTCCCAGGCGTTATTGCACTACCGTTTCAGTAATTCTGCTAGCTTGCTAATATTAACCCTCACTTGCCGTGGTCTCCCCCCCCAGGTGATGAGCCTGTCCCCAGCTCCTCTGTCCCTGCTGATCAAGGCTGCTCCCATCCTGACCGAGGACATGTATGGAGACGTCCAGCCTGCTGCCTGGGAGTTGTTGCTGAGCGTGGATGAGCACATGGCTGCCGCGGCGGGTGAGTGTGGGCCAAAACCTGCTCAGTTGTGGAAAAAGAGGTTTCCGTTTAAAAGTCCTGGCCAATGTTTTCAGTCGACGTTTGTCCTTTATTCCTGGCTCATCCGCTAACTCTGAAGCCTTGTTCTCTTTCTAACAGCCGCTTTGTTGTTGTGTCAACACAAATGGACGAAGTTGAAATGTCGTATTTTTTGTGGCCCCCATGTCTCTCTCTGTCAACCCCGCTACCCCCCCCCCCTCCCCAACTGCCCTTTCCACAGCGGCCATGTTCCTGCTATGCGCAGTGAAGGTGCCTGACGCTGTGACCGAGATGATGATGGCCGAGTTCCAGCATGCGGAGGCAAGCCAGCGCATCAACTCGGTGTTCAAGTTCTACACGCTGTGGCGGTTTCGCTACCAGGTGTGGCCGCGGATGGAGGAGGGGGCCCAGCAGATCTTCAAGGTACAGTAGAACAGCTGCATCTGCTGAACCAGCTGCAGGTTGAAATAACATCCAGTGTCTCCCAAGGTTCTGTTCTGGGTCCTGTACTGTTCCCCCTTTACATTAATTGACTGGAGCCTCTCCTGCTTGCTTTATTTAATCATTTGATCTAATGAACTGAACTATATCCTCCATCTTGTCTCCTATATGTTAGATCCCTCCGCCCAGCATCAACTTCACCCTGCCCTCCCCTATCCTGGGCATGCCCTGTGTGCCGATGTTCGACCCGCCTTGGGTACCCTCCAACACTGGCAGCGTCCAAGACCCAATCAATGAGGACAACTCTGTAAGTCCCACCCCTGCCACGTGGGTTGATGGAGACGGGCTGCACCAATCGGCAGTTACTTTACAGAATTTGAACTGAGCCGAGTGGTTAGCTGTTTAGAGTACTCTGATGAACAGATTCTTGTCCGTTGTTAGTGTATTAAGGTGTAGAATATCATCTTATGTATGCTGATTTACATCAGCATACTGTTGCACCATGAATTGTATTGGGATGTAGCATTGCGTCTCTTTTACTCAACTTACGGATGCTAAATGCATTATGATACTGTATTGTATGGAAACATTTGATGCGGTTATGCCAGTATATTCCCTGTTTGCTTTGACACCAAGAAATAAGCTATAGACGACTGATAGAAAAAGTAAATTGTCTAAGATTCACAAGGACTATACTACCAAATTTATAGTTGGCCATGACGCTTTCTATCTTAATTTCTTGGTGTTCCTCTATGATTTTTCTAGCATGAAACCCAGAAATGATGTATTGAGTTCTTATCATTCAATAGTTTTATACTAAGGCTGGTCATTCTGAGTACAGTACTCCTGTTTGTAATTTATGTATCTATGAATGTTCTTTGTTTTTAGTTGCCCACATTAATTCAGTCAGTCTATTCCATAGTAAGTTGTGATTTATGTTCAGATGCTTGTATGGGTGCATCATGGGAAACTGAGTGAATGATACAAAATATCTCCAGTATATCTATCCATTTCCAGTGAACAAACATTTGGCACATGGGGTCTTAGTAATGTCATTTTCTGGTTGTAAACTTTTGTCTGGTTGAGAAGACTTCATGTAAATAGATTACAACCAACTTGTCTCTATTAAATCTGGGTAAAAACGTTTTATGATGGAATTTTGCATAACCCGAAAATATGTATAATATTTTGGATGTCATTTGAATATTGTATTTTTATTAGCTACACAACGTCCAAAATGAAACCAGTATACAACCGGATCATGACGTGATCGAAAGACGTCATAAAACATCCAATGCAACCAATTTTGCCTGCTGGGTTGCCTGACTATTCTCAAACATTAAGACCAATGGGGAGTGGCTATACCAGGGGAACGTGGAAGCCATTCTGGATACATGCATTCTGTACAGGCCACTCAAAGTTTCCTGTAATGCTTGGGCTTTTTATGGAAGCTGCATGCTTTGGTCATTTTGCATGAATATACAATGCAAGGATGATGAAAGCCATTTTGGAAACTCACATATTCACATATTCATGTGTTTGCCAGTAAGGATGCTCATATTGACCATGTGGATTCTATTGTGAGTCTAAATATGTTATTGTGTAGTAACTTTCAGTCACAACTTTTTACAAATGTAAATCATTCATATTTATGCATGGTTTGTTGTTCTAGGTTCGCAAAACTGTTACCTTTGACAAAACTCCCAGGTTGCTGAGGTGAAAGACCTCTGAATATTTACAGTTGTCCACAGTTTTGCTTCCTGAATCAGTCAATATTTCAGGTCTTATCAGGAAAATATGACGGCATGTGTCTCCTGCACAACTTCCGGGAGAGAGACAGATTTATTAGATTATGTTCACCAGAAACTGAGTATAACATTCAGCCATCTGGTGTTGTGATTGTGTGCACACAGGAGCCACTAAGCTTGGCTTTACCTTCTCTGAGCATCTGTGTCCTTCATCTCTTTATCTCCCCCAATCCAACTACGCCTCTTTCAACACGCGCAAACACACACCGCCACCTGCAGAAGTCCTTCTCGGCACGGGCCGTGTCGCGCTCCCACCAGCGCGCCGAGCACATCCTGAAGAACCTGCAGCAGGAGGAGGAGAAGAGGCGCCTGGGCCGCGAGGCCAGCATCATCACGGCCATCCCCGTGGCCCAGGAGGCCTGTTACGAGCCCACCTGCAGCCCCCCGCCCGAGCAGGAGGAGGAAGGTGGGGGGGGCTTTGATACCCAGCCGGGGAAAGGAGTTAAATGGGGTCGAAATAGGAGTTTAATGAGGACGTTATTGAATGATATAGAGATTTGAGCATAAACGTCATATATGTGTTAACAATGAACTTGTCATAGGTTTCTAAATTAGCGTTTTTTTTAAATGACTGAGCGTAACAGAGTGTACCGAAAATGTGTACACTTTCACTAGTGTTACACTACACCTTGACTAATGTTACACTACACCTTGACTAATGTTACACTACACTTTCACTAATGTTACAGTAATTTTACACTACACCTCGACTAATGTTACACTACACCTTGACATGTCTGTTTGTGAGTCACTGGTCTGTAGCGGCCATGTTGTGTCTGACTCTGAGCCCTTTCCTGCCCGCCAGCAGAAGAAGTGGTCAACCTGGCGTCTCGCCGCATGTCTGTTACTCCGTCCTGTGCTTCCAGTAACTCCCACAGGAACTACTCCTTCCGCCGCGGCTCTGTGTGGTCCGTCCGCTCTGTGGCCAGCGCAGAGGGTAAGACTGTGTTACCACGGCAACCACTCTACTGCCCTCTCACTTGCATGCTCTCTTATTCATAAGGCGGTGTTTGTCTTTCAGTGTCCATTCCAGGAAGCCAGATAAAAAACATAGCTAGCACATTGCTATTGTACTTTTCGGGGTACTTCTATGCCAGTGTAGCTTTGGGGTGATATTGAGTCGTTGCTGTGTTTGTCGATCAGATGAGGAGAACACTACGGAGCACACGCCCACTCATCACATGCTGCAGCCCCCCCAGGCTGTGTTCCCAGCTTGTATCTGTGCTGCCGTTTTACCCATAGTGCACCTGATGGAGGACGGGGAGGTGCGAGAGGACGGCGTGGCAGGTGGGTGGCGTCTCAACTCAAACTCGTAAGCCGTCGATCGATATCGGGACAGAAAGAGATGGATATTGCTTCTTTTTTTTTACGCATTCTCTTTACTGGAATAGAGAAGCGTTGTTTCGGTCTGTCCTGATACACTTTATCCATTTCCCATGATCCTCCAGTGAGTGCAGTAGCCCAGCAGATCCTTTGGAACTGTCTGATCGAGGACCCAGCACTGGTGCTCAGGCACTTCCTGGAGAAGCTCACCGTTAGCAATCGACAGGTAAAGCAGCCTTCGTCCTTCAAAATACTTACTTCAGTATCATATCATATGACCAATGGAATCCTGCTTTCTGATTGGATCCCAGCTTGGTCCTGTTCAGTTGTGTAGAATGCTGAAGCAATAAACAAAATTCTATGTTGTTATGGACAAGTTTGATTTGTAAGCTACCTTCCCTATTTCAAAACTTTTGAAAAAGTTTTCTCTACTGAAGAAAGAAACATTGACAGGAGGTTCCCAACTTCCTTATAAATTAGAACTCCAAAAGTTAATTATTTTGTTTCTTTTATTAATATGTATATATTTTTTTTCATGCTTTTTACAGCAGGCAGGGGAAAAGTTGTATGCAGACGTTTCGGTTTGTATGACCTTCTTCACTGTTTAAGGTTGACCGCGAAGTTACCTGCTTTTTCCCTAGTGAACACAAGCACTTATGTTGTCACTGTGTTTTGGATGTTGGGCTTGAATTGACACATGTTTCTATGTGTGTCAGGACGAGCTTATGTACATGCTTAGGAAGCTGTTGATGAACATCGGCGACCTCCCTGCCCAGACCTCTCACATCCTCTTCAACTACCTGGTGAGATAAGACACCTGTCAGTGTTCATCAGGCATTAGCAGGGTGGTTCATCTGATTCCAGAACATTGATGTCACCCTCACTCACTCCCCCTCTCCTCTGGGTCCAGGTGGGTCTCATCATGTATTTTGTCCGTACCCCGTGTGAGTGGGGCATGGATGCCATCTCGGCCACGCTGACCTTTCTGTGGGAGGTGGTGGGCTACGTTGAGGGCCTCTTCTTCAAGGACCTCAAACAGACCATGAAGAAGGAGCAGTGTGAAGTCAAGCTGTTGGTCACTGCGTCCATGCCAGGTAAAGGGCACTCTAAAGGTCACTGAACGGCCGTCTGTGCCAGGTAAAAGCCAAAAGACTGGATAGGACATTGAGCTTCAGTCCCGAATCTGAGAAGTGACTCAAAGATTGTGGGTTTGAGTTCCACCAGAATAGAATTTCTTTATAGTCCTCCGTTATTCGAATATTATTGTAAAAGACAAACAAATGGCTCTGTAGCACAGTAGATCGGGTATTGGGATCTTGCACAAAAGGTTGTGGATTTGAGTCCCACCACAATAAAATGTCAGAAATTTCAAAATTGTGTTTTTTTGACACTGTGTGATGTTGGCTGTCCTTGTAGGCACGAAGACCTTGGTTGTGCATGGCCAGAATGAATGTGATATTCCCACACAGTTGCCGGTACATGAGGACACTCAGTTTGAAGCCTTGCTCAAGGTATGTTTCCATCTCCAGTCCACCTCATACAGTTGAAACTAAGCATTCATTTCCCAATTCACAATGCAATGCTTTGGCCCATTTGTCTAAACTTAACAGGAGTGTCTGGAGTTCTTCAACATTCCTGAGGCCCGGTCTGCTCATTACTTTCTCATGGACAAGCGCTGGAACCTCATTCACTATTCCAAGGTTGGAATTCTCATTCATTTCCATCCATTGCTAGGAACTATACCATGATCTGATAATGTGTATACTGATTGTAGTTCACGACAATGAGACTGGCTTCTCTGTCTGACTGCCTACTGTAGTTTGCTGTCTGTCTCTCCTATAGACCTTCGTGAGAGACATCTATCCGTTCAGGAGGTCCGTGTCTCCCCAGCTCAACCTAGTTCACATGTTGCCAGAGAAAGGCCAGGAACTCATTCAAAAACAGGTACAGTAGTTGCCGTTTGGGTTTGTTTTGTTCCAGCTCCAAACCTACAGTTAAAGCTGCAATTTGTACACCAAATAATGTGCACGAATGACTGAAAATAACCAAAAGTGGCTTCAACTGTTTTTGAAAAAATCTTGCCCAGCAAGAGAAATGTTAGTTTGTGTGTGCGTATGCTTACAGTGTCACTTCCGATCCCTACAACCCCCACCCTGTCTTCCTAGGTGTTTTCCCGTAAGCTGGAGGAGGTTGGCCGTGTCCTCTTCCTCATCTCCCTGACCCAAAACATGCCGGCCGTCCACAAACAGTCTCACGTGTCCCTGCTTCAGGAGGACCTACTCCGTCTGCCTTCGTTCCCCCGCACAGCCATCGACGGAGAGTTCTCCCTCTTCAGCGAGCCGCAGGGTGAGCCGAAAGCGGAGGCTACCATGATTGTCACCTCATGAATGTTACCCATGAAACAGTCTTCAGTGCGAAGAGGCCGAGGCAGCGAGTAAAAGCACCCGTAACGATAACCTCTCCTCAGGTAAGGAGCTCTTCGGTCTGGACACCCTCCACAAAGTCCTCTGGATCAAACTCCTGGAGGAGATGTTCCTGGGCATGCCCAGTGAGTATCCATGGGGTGACGAGATCATGCTCTTCCTGAATGTGTTCAACGGCGCCCTGCTGCTTCACCCCGAGGACAGCTCCCTCCTCAGGCAGTACACGGCTACTGCAATCAACACAGCCGTCCACTTCAACCACCTGTTCTCCCTGAGCGGATATCAGTGGATTCTCCCCACCATGCTGCAGGTGGTTAATACCTTATTATTTAACCAGATCAATTAAGAACTTATTCACAGCGACAACCTGGGGGGGATTGTTACGGGGGAAGGAGGAACAATTTCACTGTCTTGCCTGGGGACAAAACAACATTACTTCCAACTTGGCGTCTGGGGGTTTAGAACCAGGCACATTTCAGACACCGGTTGGATGCCCTAACAACTAGACCACCTTGCCACCCCGGTTGTAGGACCAGTTTGAAGTATAGTGATCCTGCTGATGTGAGGCACAGTGCTACTTTCTCCACCCATGGGTCCTATAACTTACCAAGCTAACCATGGCCCATATTTTTCTCCCAAACTGAAGCTATTTTGAGCTGGGCAGTAGGCAGTGGGCACTATGCACCCCAGAGGTTCCAACAGCAGCTAATTCTCATTGCATTAGGTAACAGACTTACAGTCACGCTAAAACCCATGTTTGACTGGGGTGGAGAACTGGGCCAGGCTTAAGTTAACTTGAATCAGTCATCTAACTCACGATATGACTTTTTATTGTTGCATCGGTCAGTCTTTTTTTACTTAGTAGGCCAGCGTCTACTAAGATCAGGCTGTTTTGATAGTTACTTTCGTAACTCCAGTTCGAAAGTAAGTGGCAGTCACTGAAAATTTAAATATGCAAATC
Source organism: Esox masquinongy (assembly GCA_016801175.1). NCBI lineage: Eukaryota > Metazoa > Chordata > Actinopteri > Esociformes > Esocidae > Esox > Esox masquinongy. The sequence goes on from JACXGI010001166.1 coordinate 8,335, forward strand.
GCACCTCTCATGGCCATCTGCCCCATGGCTATAAGAGAGGGTCTCACACCCCGCTCAGTCTCCCGACATACCTTTCTTCATGAGAAAAGTGGTCAAAGACCGGTCAGGGCATGAACCCTATGAGCGACGCTCCACTCATAGAACTGGAGTTACGAAAGTAACAATCGTTCTACTTCCTGAAGCTTTGCCCATAGGGGCTTTGCTCCTATTGGTTTAGGGCAAAGCAAGCGAGCCCAAGATGTACTCCCTGCCGGTCACCAAACTCACCAAAGAGACAAGTGCCTAACAGGATGGCTCAGGTACAGGATACCAACCGCGCCACTGAGCCGCTTCCATCCCGCTCAACCACTGGCGCATACGTTTGCGCACTGACAAACAGTCCCAAACGAATGCACACACGGCACCAACCAATCCGGTACCTCCTCAATCAGTAAGAACTGAATTGGAGCGTCCAAGGCCAGCCCAAAAAACACGCAGAGACCCTGACTTGGCGTACAAGCAGGCGCTCAAGCATATACAATGTGAGCGTCCGACCAACACCCTGTACAGGCAAACCGGAACGCCGGACGGAATCATGTCAATGCCCCGTCCCAGCCGTTCAACGGACCTCACTCACACTCCAGCCTCAGCCACACTGAGCACAGAGTGAGCCAACGTGCTCGCAGCCATGTCACGCAAGTAAAATCAAACAAAAGGTGAAGGCGTCCCCCAAGACGACACAGCGCAAATCCCAAACCCCCTTGGCATAGGAGTGCCACATGACACGTAGGCCAGATCAATCGCCTCACACAACCAGTGAGACAGACGCTGTTTTGACAATGGCTGGTCCACCTTGGGGCCTCCGTAACACACAAAGAGCTGGGGCGCGGTCCACATCGTGGCCGTGAGCTGCACATACTGTGCCAAAGCGTGCACCGGGCACAGACGATGCAACCTCTCCTCCCTCGCTCCCGCATGGGGAGGGGGAGAAAATGCCCACAGTACCATCTTCATGGAACGAAACGACGACTTTCACCTTGGGCAGAAAGGCTGGGTTAGGGAGCAATACAGTCCTGCTGCCATCGCCGTTGATGGCGAGACAGCAAGAGCGCCGTCTTAAGGGATAACATCCTCAACGGTATCTGATCAATAGGTTCGAACGGCGTGTCGCACAGCGCCTCCAGAACCAAAGTCAAGTCCCACTGTGGCAACATCCGCCGAGCCACCGGCCGAAGACGGCAGGACCCAGCCCGAAACTGTTTCACCAATGGATGACTGAAAACAGATACTCCATTGAACCCTTCATGACACGCCGAGATCACACATGCGTGCACCTTGAGCGTGCCAGCGGATCTTTGCTGATCAAACAGACATTGCAGGAACGACAGGACACTCCCCACATCGCAGCAAAGGGGGTCAACCCCCGCGTCCTCGCACCAGCGGGCAAAGATCCTCTGACGTGGAGGCCGCCCTCACACCCTGAATGGTTGCGACGACCTTCTCGGTCAGTCCTCGCCACAGCAGCCTGGCCCTCTCAGGAGCCAGGCTCGTAACGGCTGGGCCAACACAGGGAACGCCCCGATTGAGCCGTTCGCTTGTGTCAACGCCCCATGGCAGTAAGGGATCGGCCACGGCGTCCCCACCGTCATCTGGGCCGCTTCCACAAACCACAGGGCACCCGGGCGACAGGGAGCGATCAGGATGAGCGACAGCCCCTCCGTCCGCACCCGAGACATAACAGGGAGAATACACTGGAGAGGGGGAAACGGCAACACTCTCGGCCACGGCCAGTGAGCCAACGCGTCCACGCCAAACGGTGGCCTGTCCTGCGCACGAAGAGAACCATAGAGGGCAGTGCGCGTCCTCCCGGGACGCGAACAGATCCACCTGCGCCTTCCCAAAACGTCTCCAGACCTCGACTACAATGTCGGGATGGAGACGCCACTCGTCGTCCCGGGGACCTCCCCGAGACAGCAAGTCCGCACCCACATTGAGCTCTCCGGGAATGTGAAGAGCCCTCAGAGACCTGAGGTGCACCTGTGCCCATTCCCAGATCTGCACCGCCAACAGGTGGAGGGGCAGGGACCTGACCCCGCCCAGCCTGTTTACGTACGCAACCGCCGTGTGATTGTCTAACCACACCAACACGTCCCGACCCTGCAGGGTCGGTGCAAAGTGCAGCAGCACTTCGACAAAGACCACACCTGACGGAGACCACACCCCTTTGACTGAGTACGACTGGCACGTCCCGCCCCTCGTAAACACTGACACTTTACGCAACGGCCGGACGTCACCCAGGGCCCGCAGAGTAGCCTCTCTCCGCGCCTCGGACACGCGCGCCCTCATAGACACTGTGGATAACTGGAGCCCCAGAAATACCACCAGTTGACTGGGCTGAGGAGCGCTCTTTTTCCAGTTCACCGCGAAACCCAAGCAAGTGAGCTGACTCGCCAACCTGAACGTGTGGACCCGGGCCTGTTCCGCCGAGTGCGCCAGCACCAAAAGGTTGTCCAGGTAGGCCAGGACTCTGACCCCCTGACCCCTCAGTTGTCCCAACGCCGCCTCCACACACTTGGTGAAAGAGCGGGGGGCCAATGCGTACCCGAACGGAAACCGCGTGTACTCGTACGCCTGGCCCTGAAAGGAAAACTGCAGGAACTTCCTGTGGTGAGGTAGGATTGGGACAGCAGATCGATTTTGCGTCAGCAGATCAGATCGATGCTGACGCAAAAATCCCCAGGGTGCACGCACTCCAAGAGACATTTCGTCATGAGCATGCGAAACGGCCTCTTCGACACGCATTTGTTCAAAACGTGCAGGTTGAGAATCGGCCTCATGCCTCCCGTTTTCTTGGGCTCCAGGAAGTAAGGGGAATACAGCCCCTTCTCCCTCTGCTCCAACGGGACTAAGGACACTGCCTCCTTCTCTAGAAGGTCCGCAATCTCCCCCTGCAGGGCAGCGACCTTCACCGGAGACACCATAACCGTCTCCACAACCCCTGAGAACGGGGGAGGGGGGCAGTGAAACTGCAGCGCATAACCCTTCCTCAGTGTCTTGTTCAACCAGCCCGGCAGTGTGCATAGATGACGCCACTCTGAGTAGAACAGAGAGAGCAGTCAAACGTGCAGCTGGGGAGCTGTGGCTAGCCATTAACTGTATGCTTCCGTAGCCCCGACTGCCATGGGGGGGGGGCCGTCCGCAAACAGCCACCCCGCCCAAGGTGGGGCCAACCCGAAAGGGAGAGAAAGACGCATGCGCCACCTGGGCAGAGCTGTCCATCTCCCTATTGGTTACAGCCGTAACCAGGGAGAGAGGCTCCAGCAGGCAGCGCAGTCGAGTACAACTGGCCTGTTACCCTAGTAGGGCGAGCAGAGAACTCCACCTCGCCCCACAGAACCCTGCCCAGTCTCCCACATCCGCCAGCCTCCTCGGTGGCGGCAGTAGGGGGAGCCACGGACTCATGGAGTCGGAGACCACCGCCATCAGTCAGACTGAGGGCAGGGAGACCGCTCAACTGACCTACCCGAACATGCAACAGTCGTCTGCAATGAAGGCTCACTCACCGATAAATAAGGTGCACACACAGCTTTATTTACCAACACAGAGGAGCTCCCCACCAAACGCACACAGGGTGGGGAAGCGTCCGAGGGACACTCCCCCCCCAAAAAGTCAGGTACGACGCCTCTTGAACGGAGGGACATTCTGGCCACCCTCGTTCGGCGGCTATGAGGAGGAGACGACCTCGGGAGGCGAGGTTCCTTCCCCTCACGCTGCGCTGGTCGAGCCGCATTCGTTTCCGATGCGCCCATCGACCTGACCCGGCGATGTTGCTGATGTCGACACAGTCGACCACCAGGTCTCCGTGAACCCGAAGCCTCAGGGGAGGCAGCGGGCGCCGAAGAGGAAGCAGGAACCGGCAGAAGGGGACCCAGACGGATACGCTCCTCCCTGTCCTTCTTTTGGCGCACCTGGGTCTCAGTGACCGTAGCGCGAAAAGAGCGCGTCCTCCTGCAACGGAGCGTTGAGGAAGGGCATCTTCTCAGGCTCCTTCAGGGATGTGAGCGCCAGCCACAGGTGCCTGACCTGAACTACTGACGTAACCATCACCCAGCTGGCCGAGAGAGAGTTGGCCTGGGTAAGTTTGAGGATGGCCGCCGAAGCCCTCGCCACCTCACTCACCTCTGCTGGAGACAGCGAGGTGCAACCCTCAGCCATCCTGGCCATAGCCGCCGCCAGGAGGCCCACGTTGTTGCAGGCCACCAGGGACTGCACCGACAAGGCATACTGTTTATCCGCCAGGCTGGCGGAGACACGGTCCTTCACGGACGGCAGGACCGGGCGCGTCGACCGCCGCGTCGAGCTCATTACACCGGCACGCTGACAATGAAGTCGGCGCCCGGGCGCTGAGACAGCAGAAACCGCTCCAGCGGTGGAAGATGGTGAAGCCATCCTTGGCTCTGTAGAAATCACCGACTGCATACTTAGAAACTTTTCTCGTGAAGAAAAAAGGGAGGCTGAGCGGGGTGTGAGACCCTCTCTTATAGCCTTGGGGCAGATGGCCATGAGAGGTGCGATTTGCATATTTAAATTTTCAGTGACTGCCTATTGGGCAGAGGGGTAAACCAATAGGAGCGAAGCCCCTATGGGCAAAGCTTCATGAAGTAGAACTAAGCAGAGTACTTCACCCTCATTTATTGTTCTTAGACCACCTTTCTCAGGCTCAATCCATGCCATAACCACTTTTATGTGAAGGATGCTTCTTCAGAACCTGAGCATCAGAGGGCAGTCCTCTACCACTCCAAGAATGAGACGGTTGCAGTGTTCAAAGACTTGATGTCAGCTGGCCTGAGAGGCTTCCTGGGAACACTAATTGATATGTATCAGATTGGGCTACTGTTCTGTTCTATTTTAGCAATTGTTTCTCATGATAACTTGATCTATCAGTTTCTTATTATGTATGACAGAATCAAACACAAAGAATTAACAGGAAGTTAATGTTAGCCTTTGTTTTCATTGCATGTGGAGAAAATTAACAAATGCTATCAATCACATATTGATATACAATAAAACAGTCTCTCAATTGATGAAATGGAAGAGGTGAACTTACTAAAGTTCAAGTAAGTTGTGTTGTTCGTCTTAGACAAAGACCTGATGCCATTTTAGGTCAACTACATGGAAATATAATAAATGGTAAAGGTTTCACCGACGGTCTCTCAGCACAGTGCCTCGGTCCATATTCAAGACCGCTTAACCTATCGCTGCACCCCATGTTGTTTCCAAAGGCCTATGCCGACTATGAGAGTAACCCACTTCTGAGGCAGGGCATAGAGTTCTGCTGTCGCCAGTTCTACATCCTGCACCGCAAACCATTCATCCTTCAGCTGTTTGCCAGCGTGGCCCCGCTACTGGAGTTTACAGTAAGTGTCTGTGTGTGTGTCTATCTGTGTCTGTACTATTCAACCATATTTATGCGTATCCCTGTAAGAGTTATTAGACCCTGTCTGTTACTCCCTAACAGACAAGCACCAGTACTGGCCTGTCCAAAGGTGTTTCAGCCCAGTGCCTGTTTGACCTGCTCGTCTCCCTGGAGGGAGAGACGCTGGATGCTCTGGACGCCCTGGAGCTGGTCAAGGCTGAGAAGCCGCTACGCTCCCTGGGTAAACAAGACCACCTCTGCACTTCGCATTGTATAAAGTGTGTTTGTATTGGCACACTAGTTCATATATAGTGTGCTTCACATTACTGCCAGAGTGGTTTTCCATTACTTTAGAAAAGGCGTTGTTTACTGACTGTGTGACCTGATCAGGAGAAATTGACAAACTTAGCTTTGCTGATAAGGGTACAGTACTGTTTGAACTGCATTGTATTTTATAGCCTGAAAGTGATATAGCTCCCAGTGGTTCCATCTGTTTCAGACTTCTGCTACGGTAATGAGGACTTGGCCTTCTCCATCAGCGAATCCATCAAGCTGTGCGTGACAGTGGTGGCGTACGCTCCGGAGTCCTTCAGGAGGTACGGCTGGACTTCACCCCGCTCCACACGGGCCTAATATGGCAGCATTCTATTTTAGTGCAGTTAATGCTAACGCACTCTTCAATTATCTTCTGTGCCTCTGCGTGCGTGCGTGCGTTCAGTCTGCAGATGCTGATGGTTCTGGAGGCCCTGGTTCCGTGTTTCCTACAGAAGCTGAAGAGTAACACCATGACCATGGAGTCAGCATCAGCAGCGCGGGATGAAATCGCCGCCATCGCAGCTCTGGCCACATCCCTGCAGGCCCTGCTGTACAGCTCAGAGACACTTACACGGTCAGACACGCATGCACAGACACACACACACACACACACACACACACACACACACACACACACACCCCCATGCCGAAACACACATAAACACACATGCATTCTCAAACACGCACACATACACACGTGTCGAAACACATACACGCGCAGACATACACACACATGCTATGCATGTTTGCACCCATTACCGTAAGTCGCCCTGGGAAAGAACGTCTTGTAAAGGACTTGAGTGTAAATGAACATTCCAAGTTGCATGACTGATTCATTTTTTTCCCCCCGTGTAATATTCCGTTGTCACGTCACCTTTATCAGCCCCATGACGGCCCCACAGTTGAGTCGTTGTGACCAGGGACACAAAGGGGCAACGACAGCCAACCATGCCATGTCTGGAGGGCCCAACACCAGGTGAGGAGTGTGCATGGAACATACTGGGGGTCAATCTTACACATGTTGGGTCTAAATGGAACACTAACTTTAACCGCAGTGCCTGTAGTTCACCATACTATATTAGTGTACACTTAGAAATAGATTGTTACTTTGGATTTATTTATTCAGCCATTTCACTGAAAGAACATACAAGAGAATAGACAATTTATGTTCCATGTATTTATGCCTGAATTGGTATAAATGATCATGTTTCATTGATGTTTTTTATGTCGTGTATTGTGTTGTGTTGTGTTGCTTGGTGTCATTGTCAGTCGCCTTGTGTCCAACATCAGGGACAATCTGCACTTGTTGGAAGAAGGACAGGGGATGCCCCGCGAGGAGCTGGATGAACGCATCGCCCGCGAGGAATTCCGCCGGCCTCGGGAGTCCCTACTAAATATCTGTACTGAGTTCTACAAGCACTGCGGCCCGCGGCTTAAAATCCTGCAGAACGTGGCCGGGGAACCTCGGGTCACGGCCCTGGAACTGCTCGACATCAAGTCTCACATGAGGTGACAATGAATGATTGGATTTGGTGGTGAAAACTATCCTCATTCATTGTCTAACGTAACCCCTAGCTGGGTGAAAGTTACACCGTATGACACAACTTATCCACATGACATCGCCGGTCATTTCCTGTATACGGCAATGTGGTATTGCCGTATACAGGAAAAGTTTTACAGAAATGTTTGGAATTGTGTCCACGATGGCATTCACTTGTGTGCGTGTGTGCGTGTGTACGATATTGTCTGTGTGTGTACAGTGCCTATAGGAAGTCTACAGCTCCTATTTTTTACATTTTGTTCTTGTCTCTGAATTTCATGCATATTAAATAAGGATTTTTTCCCCACCACTTATCTGCACAATGAATTAATTTACTGAAAATACAATACTGAAATATCTTAGTTGGATAGATGTCCACCCCCTGAGTTAATACTTATTGGAAACACATTTGGCTGTAATTACAGCTGTGAGTCTTTTGGAATAGGTCTCTACCAACTTTGCACACCTAGATTAGAAAACCATGTTGACCAGTCTTATTGACAAAACTGTTCAAGCTCTGTCAAGTTCCTTGGGATCAAATCACGAAATGTTCTCTTCATGTCACACATTTTCAATTGGATTTTAGGTCAGGGCTCTGAGTGGGGCACTAAAGGACAGTTTCCTTTTTATTCCTTAGCCACTCTTCTGTAGCTTTTGCTTATTTTTTCGGGTCATTATTGTACTAAAAGGTGAACTACCATCCCAGATGTAACTTTCTTGCAGGGGGAAGATTTTCCTAAAGGGTTTTCTGTCCATTGCTCAATTCATATTACCTCCCAACTTGACAAGTGTAACTAGTCCCTGACGCTGGGAAACATCCCCATAGAGCACGCTTTCCTCTTAATGAAAATTTGTATTGTTAATATATACAATGCCATTAAGGAAATGAAAACTTCCTATAGGCATTTTATGTGCATTTGGTGTCTGGATGAGGTTGCCCTTGTGTGTTTGATTGTGTACGTTGTTCTGTACGATCACATACGTTTACGTCTGTACATTAGTGTTTTGTAATTGTCCCCCCCCACCTCCAGGCTGGCAGAAATCGCCCACGCCCTCCTCAAACTTGCCCCGTACGACACTCTGACCATGGAGAGCCGTGGCCTGCGCCGCTACATCACCGAAATGCTGCCCATCACCGATTGGTCGGCCGAGACCGTGCGGCCTGCCCTCATCCTCATCCTCAAGCGGCTCGACCGCATGTTCAATAAGATCCACAAGATGCCCACGCTCAGGTGCGCTCGCCCTCAGGCTCTGTGCACCAGGTCTGTTGCCGCGCTGCGCGCCCTTTACTCCTTCACGACTGTACCGTTGCTGTGGCGTAACAGTGGAGTGAAGTTCAGTAGCTGTCTCTGTTCCTAGCCTTGCTGGCTGAGCTAACCGTAGCAAGGTCGCCGTTGCTTCCCTGTAAACGCTGCTGCCTTGCTCAGAATGTGTGAGTCTGCGTGTGTCAGAGTGATCTTGGCGCTGTGTGTTTGCGAAGTCCCACGATGGGCGACAGTTCTGCGGCTGCTAAACTTGGCTCTGCTTATTTGTGTGTTTGTGAGCTCCGTGATATCAGCTTTCACTGTGAGCTTCCTTTGGCTTATACTTCTTCACTGCAGTGTGCGTGGTT